>CAWVNZ010001304.1:0-125337 GCA_963930735.1 Dioctria linearis
AGGCAATCCCTGGCGTAATTAAAATTTGCGAAAGTAGAAAATTATTTTTTGAATAATTTACTATAGAAAAGGCAATCCCTGGCGTAATTAAATTTGCGACAGTAGAAAATTATTTTTTTGAATAATTTACTATAGAAAAAGGCAATCCCTGGCGCAATTAAAATTTGCGACAGTAAAAAATTATTTTTTGAATAATTTACTATAGAAAAGGCAATCCCTGCCGCACTTAAAAATTTGCGACAGTATAAAATTATTTTTTTAATAATTTACTATAGAAAAGGCAATCCCTGGCGTAATTAAAATTTGCGACAGTATAAAATTATTTTTTGAATAATTTACTATAGAAAAGGCAATCCCTGGCGCACTTAAAATTTGCGACAGTAAAAAATTATTTTTTGAATAATTTACTATAGAAAAGGCAATCCCTGGCGTAATTAAAATTTGCGACAGTATAAAATTATTTTTTGAATAATTTACTATAGAAAAGGCAATCCCTGGCGCACTTTAAAATTTTGCGACAGTAAAAAATTATTTTTGAATAATTTACTATAGAAAAGGCAATCCCTGGCGTAATTAAAATTTGCGACAGTATAAAATAATTTTTTGAATAATTTACTATAGAAAAGGCAATCCCTGGCGTAATTAAAATTTGCGGACAATATAAAATTATTTTTTGAATAATTTACTATAGAAAAGGCAATCCCTGGCGCAATTAAAATTTGCGACAGTTGAAAATTATTTTTTTGAATAATTTATTATAGAAAGGCAATCCCTGGCGTAATTAAAATTTGCGACAGTAAAAAATTATTTTTTTGAATAATTTTACTATAGAAAAGGCAATCCCTGGCGTATTTAAAATTTGCGACAGTAAAAAATTATTTTTTTGCAAAATTTACTATAGAAAAAGGCAATCCCTGGCGTATTTAAAATTTGCGACAGTAAGAAATTATTTTTGAATAATTTACTATAGAAAGGCAATCCCTGGCGTATTTAAAATTTGCGACAGTAAAAAATTATTTTTTGCAAAATTTACTTTAGAAAAGGCAATCCCTGGCGTAATTAAAATTTGCGACAGTATAAAATTATTTTTTGAATAATTTACTATAGAAAAGGCAATCCCTGGCGTAATTAAAATTTGCGACAGTAGAAAATTATTTTTTGAATAATTTACTATAGAAAAGGCAATCCCTGGGCGTAATTAAAATTTGCGACAGTATAAAAATTATTTTTTGCAAAATTTACTATAGAAAAGGCAATCCCTGGCGCAATTAAAATTTGCGACAGTAAAAAATTATTTTTTGAATAATTTACTATAGAAAAGGCAAACCCTGGCGTAATTAAAATTTGCGACAATTGAAAATTATTTTTTGAATAATTTACTATAGAAAAGGCAATCCCTGGCGCACTTAATATTTGCGACAGTAAAAAATTATTTTTTGAATAATTTAATATAGAAAAGGCATTCCCTGGGATATTTAAAATTTGCGACAGTAGAAAATTATTTTTTGAATAATTTACTATAGAAAAGGCAATCCCTGGCGTATTTAAAATTTGCGACAGTAAAAAATTATTTTTTGCAAAATTTACTATAGAAAAGGCAATCCCTGGCGCAATTAAAATTTGCGACAGTAAAAAATTATTTTTTGAATAATTTACTATAGAAAAGGCAATCCCAGGCGCACTTAAAATTTGCGACAGTATAAAATTATTTTTTTGAATAATTTACTATAGAAAAGGCAGGTCCCTGGCGTAATTAAAATTTGCGAAAGTAAAAAATTATTTTTTGAATAATTTACTATAGAAAAGGCAATCCCTGGCGTAATTAAAAATTGCGACAGTATAAAATTATTTTTTGAATAATTTACTATAGAAAAGGCAATCCCTGGCGCAATTAAAATTTGCGACAGTTGAAAATTATTTCTTGAATAATTTACTATAGAAAAGGCAATCCCTGGCGCACTTAAAATTTGCGACAGTATAAAATTATTTTTTGAATAATTTACTATAGAAAAGGCAATCCCTGGCGTAATTAAAATTTGCGATAGTAAAAAATTATTTTTTGAATAATTTACTATAGAAAAGGCAATCCCTGGCGTAATTAAAATTTGCGACAGTAGAAAATTATTTTTTGAATAATTTTACTATATAAAATGCAATCCCTGGCGTAATTAAAATTTGCGACAGTAAAAAATTATTTTTCGAATAATTTACTATAGAAAAGGCAATCCCTGGCGCAATTAAAACTTGCGATAGTAAAAAATTATTTTTGAATAATTTACTATAGAAAAGGCAATCCTGGCGCAATTAAAATTTGCGACAGTAAAAAAATATTTTTTGAATAATTTACTATAGAAAAAGGCAATCCCTGGCGTAATTAAAATTTGCGACAGTATAAAATTATTTTTTGAATAATTTACTATACAAAAGGCAATCCCTGGCGTAATTAAAATTTGCGACAGTAAAAAATTATTTTTTTGAATTATTTACTATAGAAAAGGCAATCCTGGCGTAATTAAAATTTGGGCCAGTAGAAAATTATTTTTTGAATAATTTTACTATAGAAAAGGCAATCCCTGGCGTAATTAAAATTTGCGATAGTAAAAAATTATTTTTTGAATAATTTACTATAGAAAAGGCAATCCCTGGCGTAATTAAAATTTGCGACAGTTGAAAATTATTTTTTGAATAATTTACTATAGAAAAGGCAATCCCTGGCGTAACTAAAATTTGCGACGGTAGAAAAATTATTTTTTGAATAATTTACTATAGAAAAGGCAATCCCTGGCGTAATTAAAATTTGCGACAGTATAAAATTATTTTTTGAATAATTTACTATAGAAAAGGCAATCCCTGGCGTAATTAAAATTTGCGACAGTAGAAAATTATTTTTTGAATAATTTACTATAGAAAAGGCAATCCCTGGCGTAATTAAAATTTGCGACAGTTGAAAATTATTTTTTGAATAATTTACTATAGAAAAGGCAATCCCTGGCGCACTTAAAATTTGCGAAAGTATAAAATTATTTTTTGAATAATTTACTATAGAAAAGGCAATCCGTGGCGTAATTAAAATTTGCGACAGTAAAAAAATTATTTTTTGAATAATTTACTATAGAAAAGGCAATCCCTGGCGTAATAAAATTTGCGACAGTATAAAATTATTTTTTGAATAATTTACTATACAAAAGGCAATCCCTGGCGTAATTAAAATTTGCGACAGTAAAAAATTATTTTTTTGAATAATTTACTATAGAAAAGGCAATCCCTGGCGTAATTAAAATTTGGGCCAGTAGAAAATTATTTTTTGAATAATTTACTATAGAAAAGCAATCCCTGGCGTAATTAAAATTTGCGACAGTATAAAATTATTTTTTGAATAATTTACTATAGAAAAGGCAATCCCTGGCGTAATTAAAATTTGCGACAGTATAAAATTATTTTTTGAATAATTTACTATAGAAAAGGCAATCCCTGGCGTAACTAAAATTTTGCGACAGTAGAAAATTATTTTTTGAATATTTACTATAGAAAAGGCAATCCCTGGCGTAATTAAAATTTGCGACAGTATAAAATTATTTTTTGAATAATTTACTATAGAAAAGGCAATCCCTGGCGTAATTAAAATTTGGAGACAGTAGAAAATTATTTTTTTGAATAATTTACTATAGAAAAGGCAATCCCTGGCGTAATTAAAATTTGCGACAGTTTGAAAATTATTTTTTGAATAATTTTACTATAGAAAAGGCAATCCCTGGCGCACTTAAAATTTGCGAAAGTATAAAATTATTTTTTGAATAATTTTACTATAGAAAAGGCAATCCGTGGCGTAATTAAAATTTGCGACAGTATAAAATTATTTTTTTGAATAATTTACTATAGAAAAGGCAATCCCTGGCGTAACTAAAATTTGCGACAGTAGAAATTATTTTTGAATAATTTACTATAGAAAAGGCAATCCCTGGCGTAATTAAAATTTGCGACAGTATAAAATTATTTTTTGAATAATTTACTGTAGAAAAGGCAATCCCTGGCGTAATTAAAATTTGCGACAGTAGAAAATTATTTTTTGAAAAATTTACTATAGAAAAGGCAATCCCTGTCGCAATTAAAATTTGCGACAGTAAAAAATTATTTTTTGAATAATTTACTATAGAAAAGGCAATCCCTGGCGCACTTGAAATTTGCGACAGTATAAAATTATTTTTTGAATAATTTACTATAGAAAAGGCAATCCCTGGCGTAATTAAAATTTTGCGAAAGTAAAAAATTATTTTTTGAATAATTTACTATAGAAAAGGCAATCCCTGGCGTAATTAAAATTTGCGACAGTATAAAATTATTTTTTGAATAATTTACTATAGAAAAGGCTATCCCTGGCGCAATTAAAATTTGCGATAGTAAAAAATATTTTTTGAATAATTTACTATAGAAAAGGCAATCCCTGGCGCACTTAAAATTTGCGACAGTATAAAATTATTTTTTGAATAATTTACTATAGAAAAGGCAATCCCTGGCTTAATTAAAATTTGCGAAAGTAAAAAATTATTTTTTGAATAATTTACTATAGAAAAGGCAATTCCTGGCGTAATTAAAATTTGCGACAGTATAAAATTATTTTTTGAATAATTTGCTATAGAAAAGGCAATCCCTGGCGCAATTAAAATTTGCGACAGTTGGAAATTATTTCTTGAATAATTTACTATAGAAAAGGCAATCCTGGCGCACTTAAAATTTGCGACAGTATAAAATTATTTTTTGAATAATTTACTATAGAAAAGGCAATCCCTGGCGTAATTAAAATTTGCGATAGTAAAAAAATTATTTTTTGAATAATTTACTATAGAAAAGGCAATCCCTGGCGTAATTAAAATTTTCGACAGTAGAAAATTATTTTTTGAATAATTTACTATATAAAAGGCAATCCCTGGCGTAATTAAAATTTGCGACAGTAAAAAATTATTTTTTGAATAATTTACTATAGAAAAGGCAATCCCTGGCGCAATTAAAACTTGCGATAGTAAAAAATTATTTTTTGAATAATTTACTATAGAAAAGGCAATCCTGGCGCAATTAAAATTTGCGACAGTAAAAAATTATTTTTTGAATATTTTACTATAGAAAAGGCAATCCCTGGCGTAATTAAAAATTTGCGACAGTTTAAAATTATTTTTTGAATAATTTACTATACAAAAGGCAATCCTGGCGTAATTAAAATTTGCGACAGTAAAAAATTATTTTTTGAATAATTTACTATAGAAAAGGCAATCCCTGGCGTAATTAAATTTGGGCCAGTAGAAAATTATTTTTTGAATAATTTACTATAGAAAAGGCAATCCCTGGCGTAATTAAATTTGCGACAGTATAAAAATTATTTTTTGAATAATTTACTATAGAAAAGGCAATCCCTGGCGTAATTAAAATTTGCGACAGTACAAAATTATTTTTTGAATAATTTACTATAGAAAAGGCAATCCCTGGCGTAATTAAAATTTGCGACAGTAGAAAATTATTTTTTGAATAATTTACTATAGAAAAAGGCAATCCCTGGCGTAATTAAAAATTTGCGACAGTTGAAAATTATTTTTTGAATAATTTACTATAGAAAAGGCAATCCTGGCGCACTTAAAATTTGCGACAGTATAAAAATTATTTTTTGAATAATTTACTATAGAAAAGGCAATCCGTGGCGCAATTAAAATTTGCGACAGTATAAAATTATTTTTTGAATAAATTTACTATAGAAAAGGCAATCCCTGGCGTAACTAAAATTTGCGAAAGTAGAAAAATTATTTTTTGAATAATTTACTATAGAAAAGGCAATCCCTGGCGTAATTAAAATTTGCGACAGTATAAAAATATTTTTTGAATACTTTACTATAGAAAAGGCAATCCCTGGCGTAATTAAAATTTGCGACAGTAGAGAAAATTATTTTTTGAAAAATTTACTATAGAAAAGGCAATCCCTGGCGCAATTAAAATTTGCGACAGTAAAAATTATTTTTTGAATAAATTACTATAGAAAAGGCAATCCCTGCCGCACTTAAAATTTGCGAGAGTATAAAATTATTTTTTTAATAATTTACTATAGAAAATGCAATCCCTGGCGTAATTAAAATTTGCGACAGTATAAAAATTATTTTTTGAATAATTTACTATAGAAAAGGCAATCCCTGGCGCACTTAAAATTTGCGACAGTAAAAAAATTATTTTTTGAATAATTTACTATAGAAAAGGCAATACCTGGCGTATTTAAAATTTGCGACAGTAAAAAATTATTTTTTTTTCAAAATTTACTATAGAAAAGGCAATCCCTGGCGTATTTAAAATTTGCGACAGTAAGAAATTATTTTTTGAATAATTTACTATAGAAAATGCAATCCCTGGCGTAATTAAAATTTGCGACAGTATAAAAATTATTTTTTGAATAATTTACTATAGAAAAGGCAATCCCTGGCGTAATTAAAATTTGCGATAGTAAAAAATTATTTTTTGAATAATTTTACTACAGAAAAGGCAATCCCTGGCGTAATTAAATTTGCGACAGTAGAAAATTATTTTTTGAATAATTTACTATATAAAAGGCAATCCCTGGCGTAATTAAAATTTGCGACAGTAAAAAAATTATTTTTTGAATAATTTACTATAGAAAAGGCAATCCCTGGCGCAATTAAAACTTGCGATAGTAAAAAATTATTTTTTTGAATAATTTACTATAGAAAAGGCAATCCTGGCGCAATTAAATTTGCGACAGTAAAAAATTATATTTTGAATAATTTACTATAGAAAAGGCAATCCCTGGCGTAATTAAAATTTGGGCCAGTAGAAAATTATTTTTTGAATAATTTACTATAGAAAAGGCAATCCCTGGCGTAATTAAATTTGCGACAGTATAAAATTATTTTTTGAATAATTTACTATAGAAAAGGCAATCCCTGGCGTAATTAAAATTTGCGACAGTATAAAATTATTTTTTGAATAATTTATTATAGAAAAGGCAATCCCTGGCGTAACTAAAATTTGCGACAGTAGAAAATTATTTTTTGAATAATTTACTATAGAAAGGCAATCCCTGGCGTAATTAAAATTTGCGACAGTATAAAATTATTTTTGAATAATTTACTATAGAAAAGGCAATCCCTGGCGTAATTAAAATTTGCGACAGTAGAAAATTATTTTTTGAATAATTTACTATAGAAAAGGCAATCCCTGGCGTAATTAAAATTTTGCGACAGTTGAAAATTATTTTTTGAATAATTTACTATAGAAAAGGCAATCCCTGGCGCACTTAAAATTTGCGACAGTATAAAATTATTTTTTGAATAATTTACTATAGAAAAGGCAATCCGTGGCGCAATTAAAATTTGCGACAGTATAAAATTATTTTTTGAATAATTTACTATAGAAAAGGCAATCCCTGGCGTAACTAAAATTTGCGACAGTATAAAATTATTTTTTGAATAATTTACTATAGATAAGGCAATCCCTGGCGTAATTAAAATTTGCGACAGTATAAAATTATTTTTTGAATAATTTACTATAGAAAAGGCAATCCCTGGCGTAATTAAAATTTGCGACAGTAGAAAATTATTTTTTGAAAAATTTACTATACAAAAGGCAATCCCTGGCGCAATTAAAATTTGCGACAGTAAAAAATTATTTTTTTGAATAAATTACTATAGAAAAGGCAATCCCTGCCGCACTTAAATTTGCGACAGTATAAAATTATTTTTTTAATAATTTACTATAGAAAAGGCAATCCCTGGCGTATTTTAAAATTTGCGACAGTAAGAATTATTTTTTGAATAATTTACTATAGAAAAGGCAATCCCTGGCGTATTTAAAATTTGCGACAGTAAAAAAATTATTTTTTGCAAAATTTACTTTAGAAAAGCAATCCCTGGCGTAATTAAAATTGCGACAGTATAAAATTATTTTTTGAATAATTTACTATAGAAAAGGCAATCCCTGGCGTAATTAAAATTGCGACAGTAGAAAATTATTTTTTGAATAATTTACTATAGAAAAGGCAATCCCTGGGATATTTAAATTTTGCGACAGTAAAAAATTATTTTTTTGCAAAATTTACTATAGAAAATCAAATCCCTGGCGTAATTAAAATTTGCGACAGTAGAAAATTATTTTTTGAATAATTTACTATAGAAAAGGCAATACCTGGCGTAATTAAAATTTGCGACAGTATAAAATTATTTTTTGCAAAATTTACTATAGAAAAGGCAATCCCTGGCGCAATTAAAATTTGCGACAGTAAAAAATTATTTTTTGAATAATTTACTATAGAAAGGCAATCCCTGGCGTAATTAAAATTTGCGACAGTTGAAATTATTTTTTTGAATAATTTTCTATAGAAAAGGCAATCCCTGGCGCACTTAATATTTGCGACAGTAAAAAAATTATTTTTTGAATAATTTACTATAGAAAAGGCAATCCCTGGGATATTTAAAATTTGCGACAGTAGAGAAATTATTTTTTGAATAATTTACTATAGAGAAAGGCAATCCCTGGCGTAATTTAAAATTTGCGACAGTAAAAAATTATTTTTTGCAAAATTTACTATAGAAAAGGCAATCCCTGGCCCAATTAAAATTTGCGACAGTAAAAAAATTTATTTTTTGAATAATTTACTATAGAAAAGGCAATCCCTGGCGCACTTAAAATTTGCGACAGTATAAAATTATTTTTTGAATAATTTACTATAGAAAAGGCAATCCCTGGCGTAATTAAAAATTTGCGACAGTAAAAAAATTATTTTTTGAATAATTTTACTATAGAAAAGGCAATCCCTGGCGTAATTAAAATTTGCGACAGTAATAAAATTATTTTTTGAATAATTTACTATAGAAAAGGCAATCCCTGGCGCAATTAAAATTGGCGACAGTTGAAAATTATTTTTTGAATAATTTACTATAGAAAAGGCAATCCTGGCGCACTTAAAATTTGCGACAGTATAAAATTATTTTTTGAATAATTTACTATAGAATAGGCAATCCCTGGCGTAATTAAAATTTGCGATAGTAAAAAATTATTTTTTGAATAATTTACTATAGAAAAGGCAATCCCTGGCGTAATTAAAATTTGCGACAGTAGAAAATTATTTTTGGAATAATTTACTATATAAAAGGCAATCCCTGGCGTAATTAAAATTTGCGACAGTAAAAAATATTTTTTTGAATAATTTACTATAGAAAAGGCAATCCCTGGCGCAATTAAAACTTGCGATAGTAAAAAATTATTTTTTGAATAATTTACTATAGAAAAGGCAATCCCTGGGATATTTAAAATTTGCGACAGTAAAAAATTATTTTTTGAATAATTTACTATAGAAAAGGCAATCCCTGGCGTAATTAAAAATTTGCGACAGTATAAATTATTTTTTGAATAATATACTATAGAAAAGGCAATCCCTGCGTAATTAAAATTTGCGACAGTAAAAAATTAATTTGTGAGAAATTTACTACAGAAAAGGCAATCCCTGGCGTAATTAAAATTTGCGACAGTAGAAAATTATTTTTTGAATAATTTACTATAGAAAAAGGCAATCCCTGGCGTATTTAAAATTTGCGACAGTTGAAAATTATTTTTTTGCAAAATTTACTATAGAAAAGGCAATCCCTGGCGTATTTAAAATTTGCGACATAAAAAATTATTTTTTGAATAATTTACTATAGAAACGGCAATCCCCTGGCGCAATTAAAATTTGAGACAATAGAAAATTATTTTTTGAATAATTTACTATAGAAAAGGCAATCCCTGGCGTAATTAAAATTTGCGACAGTATAAAATTATTTTTGAATAATTTACTATAGAAAAGGCAATCCCTGGCGTAATTAAAATTTGCGACAGTAGAAAGTTTATTTTTTGAAAAATTTACTATAGAAAAGGCAATCCCTGGCGCAATTAAAATTTGCGACAGTAAAAAATTATTTTTTGAATAAATTACTATAGAAAAGGCAATCCCTGCCGCACTTAAAATTTGCGACAGTATAAAATTATTTTTTTAATAATTTACTATAGAAAATGCAATCCCTGGCGTAATTAAAATTTGCGACAGTATAAAATTATTTTTTGAATAATTTTACTATAGAAAAGGCAATCCCTGGCGCACTTAAAATTTGCGACAATAAAAAATTATTTTTTGAATAATTTACTATAGAAAAGGCAATCCCTGGCGTATTTAAAATTTGCGACAGTAAAAAATTATTTTTTTGCAAAATTTACTATAGAAAAGGCAATCCCTGGCGTATTTAAAAATTTGCGACAGTAAGAAATTATTTTTTGAATAATTTACTATAGAAAAGGCAATCCCTGGCGTATTTAAAATTTGCGACAGTAAAAATTATTTTTTGCAAAATTTACTTTAGAAAAGGCAATCCTGGCGTAATTAAAATTTGCGACAGTATAAAATTATTTTTTGAATAATTTACTATAGAAAAGGCAATCCCTGGCGTAATTAAAATTTGCGACAGTAGAAAATTATTTTTTGAATAATTTACTATAGAAAAGGCAATCCCTGGGATATTTAAATTTTGCGACAGTAAAAAATTATTTTTTTGCAAAATTTACTATAGAAAAGGAAATCCCTGGCGTAATTAAATTTGCGACAGTAGAAAATTATTTTTTGAATAATTTACTATAGAAAAGGCAATACCTGGCGTAATTAAAATTTGCGACAGTATAAAATTATTTTTTGCAAAATTTACTATAGAAAAGGCAATCCCTGGCGCAATTAAAATTTGCGACAGTAAAAAATTATTTTTGAATAATTTACTATAGAAAAGGCAATCCCTGGCGTAATTAAAATTTGCGACAGTTGAAAATTATTTTTTGAATAATTTACTATAGAAAAGGCAATCCCTGGCGCACTTAATATTTGCGACAGTAAAAAATTATTTTTTGAATAATTTACTATAGAAAAGGCAATCCCTGGGATATTTAAAATTTGCGACAGTAGAAAATTATTTTTTGAATAATTTACTATAGAAAAGGCAATCCCTGGCGTATTTAAAATTTGCGACAGTAAAAAATTATTTTTTGCAAAATTTACTATAGAAAAGGCAATCCCTGGCCCAATTAAAATTTGCGACAGTAAAAAATTATTTTTTGAATAATTTACTATAGAAAAAGGCAATCCCTGGCGCACTTAAAATTTGCGACAGTATAAAATTATTTTTTGAATAATTTACTATAGAAAAGGCAATCCCTGGCGTAATTAAAATTTGCGACAGTAAAAAAAATTATTTTTTGAATAATTTACTATAGAAAAGGCAATCCCTGGCGTAATTAAAATTTGCGACAGTATAAAATTATTTTTTGAATAATTTACTATAGAAAAGGCAATCCGTGGCGCAATTAAAATTGGCGACAGTTTGAAAATTTATTTTTTGAATAATTTACTATAGAAAAGGCAATCCCTGGCGCACTTAAAATTTGCGACAGTATAAAATTATTTTTTGAATAATTTACTATAGAATAGGCAATCCCTGGCGTAATTAAAAATTTGCGATAGTAAAAAATTATTTTTTGAATAATTTACTATAGAAAAGGCAATCCCTGGCGTAATTAAAATTTGCGACAGTAGAAAATTATTTTTGAATAATTTACTATATAAAAGGCAATCCCTGGCGTAATTAAAATTTGCGACAGTAAAAAATTATTTTTTGAATAATTTACTATAGAAAAGGCAATCCCTGGCGCAATTAAAACTTGCGATAGTAAAAAATTATTTTTTGAATAATTTACTATAGAAAAGGCAATCCCTGGATATTTAAAATTTGCGACAGTAAAAAAATTATTTTTTAAATAATTTACTATAGAAAAAGGCAATCCCTGGCGTAATTAAAATTTGCGACAGTATAAAATTATTTTTTGAATAATATACTATAGAAAAGGCAATCCCTGACGTAATTAAAATTTGCGACAGTAAAAAATTAATTTGTGAGAAATTTACTACAGAAAAGGCAATCCCTGGCGTAATTAAAATTTTGCGACAGTAGAAAATTATTTTTTTGAATAATTTACTATAGAAAAGGCAATCCCTGGCGTATTTAAAATTTGCGACAGTTGAAAATTATTTTTTTGCAAAATTTACTATAGAAAGGCAATCCCTGGCGTATTTAAAATTTGCGACAGTAAAAAATTATTTTTTGAATAATTTACTATAGAAACGGCAATCCTGGCGCAATTAAAATTTGAGACAATAGAAAATTATTTTTTGAATAATTTACTATAGAAAAGGCAATCCCTGGCGGATTTGAAATTTGCGACAGTAAAATTATTTTTTGAATAATTTACTATAGGAAAGGCAATCCCTGGCGTAATTAAATTTGCGACAGTAAAAAATTATTTTTTTTAATAATTTACTATAGAAAAGGCAATCCCTGGCGCAATTAAAATTTGCGACAATAGAAAATTATTTATTGAATAATTTACTGTAGAAAAGGCAATCCCTGGCGCAATTAAAATTTGCGACAGTTGAAAATTATTTTTTGAATAATTTACTATAGAAAAGGCAATCCCTGGCGTAATTAAAATTTGCGACAGTTGAAAATTATTTTTTTGAATAATTTACTATAGAAAAGGCAATCCCTGGCGTAATTAAAATTTGGGACAGTTGAAAATTATTTTTTGAATAATTTACTATAGAAAAGGCAATCCCTGGCGTAATTAAAATTTGCGACAGTAGAAAATTATTGTTTGAATAATTTACTATAGAATAGGCAATCCCTGGCGTAATTAAAATTTGCGATAGTAAAAAATTATTTTTTGAATAATTTACTATAGAAAAGGCAATCCCTGGCGTAATTAAATTTGCGACAGTAGAAAATTATTTTTTGAATAATTTACTATATAAAAGGCAATCCCTGGCGTAATTAAAATTTGCGACAGTAAAAAATTATTTTTTGAATAATTTACTATAGAAAAGGCAAATCCCTGGCGCAATTAAAACTTGCGATAGTAAAAAATTATTTTTTGAATAATTTACTATAGAAAAAGCAATCCCTGGGATATTTAAAATTTGCGACAGTAAAAAATTATTTTTTGAATAATTTACTATAGAAAAGGCAATCCCTGGCGTAATTAAAATTTGCGGCAGTATAAAATTATTTTTTGAATAATATACTATAGAAAAGGCAATCCCTGGCGTAATTAAAATTTGCGACAGTAAAAAATTAATTTGTGAGAAATTTACTACAGAAAAGGCAATCCCTGGCGTAATTAAAATTTGCGACAATAGAAAATTATTTTTTGAATAATTTACTATAGAAAAGGCAATCCCTGGCGTATTTAAAATTTGCGACAGTTGAAAATTATTTTTTTGCAAAATTTACTATAGAAAAGGCAATCCCTGGCGTATTTAAAATTTGCGACAGTAAAAAATTATTTTTTGAATAATTTACTATAGAAACGGCAATCCCTGGCGCAATTAAAATTTGAGACAGTAGAAAATAATTTTTGAATAATTTACTATAGAAAAGGCAATCCCTGGCGGATTTGAAATTTGCGACAGTAAAAATTATTTTTTGAATAATTTACTTTAGGAAAGGCAATCCCTGGCGTAATTAAAATTTGCGACAGTAAAAAATTATTTTTTTTAATAATTTTCTATAGAAAAGGCAATCCCTGGCGCAATTAAAATTTGCGACAGTAGAAGAAAATTATTTTTTGAATAATTTACTGTAGAAAAGGCAATCCCTGGCGCAATTAAAATTTGCGACAGTTGAAAATTATTTTTTGAATAATTTACTATAGAAAAGGCAATCCCTGGCGTAATTAAAATTTGCGACAGTTGAAAATTATTTTTTGAATAATTGTACTATAGAAAAGGCAATCCCTGGCGTAATTAAAATTTGGGACAGTTGAAAATTATTTTTTGAATAATTTACTATAGAAAAGGCAAGTCCCTGGCGTAATTAAAATTTGCGACAGTAGAAAATTATTGTTTGAATAATTTACTATAGAAAAGGCAAATCCCTGGCGTAATTAAAATTTGCGACAGTTGAAAATTATTTTTGAATAATTTACTATAGAAAAGGCAATCCCTGGCGTAATTAAAATTTGCGGACAGTTTGAAAATTATTTTTTGAATAATTTACTATAGAAAAGGCAATCCCTGGCGTAATTAAAATTTGCGACAGTTGAAAATAATTTTTTGAATAATTTACTATAGAAAAGGCAATCCCTGGCGCAATTACAATTTGCGACAGTTGAAAATTATTTTTTGAATAATTTACTATAGAAAAGGCAATCCCTGTCGCAATTAAAATTTGCGACAGTTGAAAATTATTTTTCGAATAATTTACTATAGAAAAGGCAATCCCTGGCGTAATTAAAATTTGCGGACAGTTGAAAATTATTTTTTGAATAATTTACCATAGCAAAGGCAAATCCCCTGGCGTAATTAAAATTTGGCGACAGTTGAAAATTATTTTTTTGAATAATTTACTATAGAAAAGGCAATCCCTGGCGCAATTACAATTTGCGACAGTTGAAAATTATTTTTTGAATAATTTACTATAGAAAAGGCAATCCCTGGCGCAATTAAAATTTGCGACAGTTGAAAATTATTTTTTGAATAATTTACTATAGAAAAGGGCAATCCCTGGCGCAATTAAAATTTGCGACAGTATAAAATTATTTTTTGAATAATTGACTATAGAAAAGGCAATCCCTGGCGTAATTAAAATTTGCGACCGTTAAAAAATTAATTTGTGAGAAATTTACTACCTGGCGTAATTAAAATTTGCGACAGTAGAAAATTATTTTTTGAATAATTTACTATAGAAAAGGCAATCCCTGGCGTATTTAAAATTTGCGACAGTTGAAAATTATTTTTTTTGCAAAATTTACTATAGAAAAGGCAATCCCTGGCGTATTTAAAATTTGCGACAGTAAAAAATTATTTTTTGAATAATTTACTATAGAAAAGGCAATCCCTGGCGCAATTAAAATTTGCGACAGTAGAAAATTATTTTTTGAATAATTTACTATAGAAAAGGCAATCCCTGGCGGATTTGAAATTTGCGACAGTAAAAATTATTTTTTGAATAATTTACTATAGAAAAGGCAATCCCTGGCGTAATTAAAATTTGCGACAGTAAAAAATTATTTTTTGAATAATTTACTATAGAAAAGGCAATCCCTGGCGCAATTAAAATTTGCGACAGTAAAAAATTATTTTTTGAATAAATTACTGTAGAAAAGGCAATCCCTGGCGCAATTAAAATTTGCGACAGTTGAAAATTATTTTTTGAATAATTTACTATAGAAAAGGCAATCCCTGGCGTAATTAAAATTTGCGACAGTTGAAAATTATTTTTTGAATAATTTACTATAGAAAAGGCAATCCCTGGCGTAGTTAAAATTTGCGACAGTAGAAAATTATTTTTTGAATAATTTACTATAGAAAAGGCAATCCCTGGCGTAATTAAAATTTGCGACAGTTGAAAATTATTTTTTGAATAATTTACTATAGAAAAGGCAATCCCTGGCGTAATTAAAATTTGCGACAGTTGAAAATTATTTTTTGAATAATTTACTATAGAAAAGGCAATCCCATGCGTAATTAAAATTTGCGAAAGTTGAAAATTATTTTTTGAATAATTTACTATAGAAAAGGCAATCCCTGGCGCAATTACAATTTGCGACAGTTGAAAATTATTTTTTGAATAATTTACTATAGAAAAGGCAATCCCTGGCACAATTAAAATTTGCGACAGTTGAAAATTATTTTTTGAATAATTTACTATAGAAAAGGCAATCCCTGGCGCAATTAAAATTTGCGACAGTAAAAAATTAATTTGTGAGAAATTTACTATAGAAAAGGCAATCCCTGGGATATTTAAAATTTGCGACAGTAAAAAATTATTTTTTGAATAATTTACTATAGAAAAGGCAATCCCTGGCGTATTTAAAATTTGCGACAGTAAAAAATTATTTTTTGAATAATTTACTATAGAAAAGGCAATCCCTGGCGTAATTAAAATTTGCGACAGTAGAAAATTATTTTTTGAATAATTTGCTATAGAAAAGGCAATCCCTGGCGTAATTAAAATTTGCGACAGTAGAAAATTATTTTTTTAATAATTTAATATAGAAAAGGCAATCCCTGGCGTAATTAAAATTTGCGACAGTAGAAAATTATTTTTTTGAATAATTTACTATAGAAAAGGCAATCCCTGGCGTATTTAAAATTTGCGACAGCAATAAATTAATTTGTGAGAAATTTACTATAGAAAAGGCAATCCCTGGGATATTTAAAATTTGCGACAGTAAAAAATTATTTTTTGAATAATTTACTATAGAAAAGGCAATCCCTGCGTATTTAAAATTAGCGACAGTAAAAAATTATTTTTTGAATAATTTACTATAGAAAAGGCAATCCCTGGCGTAATTAAAATTTGCGACAGTAGAAAATTATTTCTTGAATAATTTACTATAGAAAAGGCAATCCCTGGCGTAATTAAAATTTGCGACAGTAGAAAATTATTTTTTTAATAATTTAATATAGAAAAGGCAATCCCTGGCGTAATTAAAATTTGCGACAGTTGAAAATTATTTTTTGAATAATTTACTATAGAAAAGGCAATCCCATGCGTAATTAAAATTTGCGAAAGTTGAAAATTATTTTTTGAATAATTTACTATAGAAAAGGCAATCCCTGGCGTATTTAAAATTTGCGACAGTAAAAAATTATTTTTTGAATAATTTACTATAGAAAAGGCAATCCCTGGCGTAATTAAAATTTGCGACAGTAAAAAATTATTTTTTGAATAATTTACTATAGAAAAGACAATCCCTGGCGCACTTAAAATTTGCGACAGTAAAAAATTATTTTTTGAATAATTTACTATAGAAAAGGCAATCCCTGGCGTATTTAAAATTTGCGACAGTAGAAAATTATTTTTTGAATAATTTACTATAGAAAAGGCAATCCCTGGCGTATTTAAAATTTGCGACAGTAAAAATTATTTTTTGAATAATTTACTACAGAAAAGGCAATCCCTGGCGCACTTAAAATTTGCGACAGTAAAAAATTATTTTTTGAATAATTTACTATAGAAAAGGCAATCCCTGGCGTTATTAAAATTTGCGACAGTATAAAATTATTTTTTGAATAATTTACTATAGAAAAGGCATTCCCTGGCGTATTTAAAATTTGCGACAGTAAAAAATTATTTTTTGAATAATTTACTATAGAAAAGGCAATCCCTGGCGTAATTAAAATTTGCGACAGTATAAAATTATTTTTTGAATAATTTACTATAGAAAAGGCAATCCCTGGCGCACTTAAAATTTGCGATAGTAAAAAATTAATTTGTGAGAAATTTACTATAGAAAAGGCAATCCCTGGCGCAATTAAAATTTGCGACAGTAGAAAATTAATTTTTGAATAATTTACTATAGAAAAGGCAATCCCTGGCGGATTTGAAATTTGCGAAAGTAAAAAATTATTTTTTGAATAATTTACTATAGAAAAGGCAATCCCTGGCGCACTTAAAATTTGCGACAGTAAAAAATTATTTTTTGAATAATTTACTATAGAAAATGCAATCCCTGGCGTAATTAAAATTTGCGACAGTATAAAATTATTTTTTGAATAATTTACTATGGAAAAGGCAATCCCTGGCGTATTTAAAATTTGCGACAGTAAAAAATTATTTTTTGAATAATTTACTATAGAAAAGGCAATCCCTGGCGGATTTGAAATTTGCGACAGTAAAAAATTATTTTTTGAATAATTTACTATAGAAAAGGCAATCCCTGGCGTAATTAAAATTTGCGACAGTAAAAAATTATTTTTTGAATAATTTACTGTAGAAAAGGCAATCCCGACAGTAAAAAATTATTTTTTGAATAATTTACTATAGAAAAGGCAATCCCTGGCGTAATTAAAATTTGCGACAGTAAAAAATTATTTTTTGAATAATTTACTGTGGAAAAGGCAATCCCTGTCGCAATTAAAATTTGCGACAGTAGAAAATTATTTTTTGAATAATTTACTATAGAAAAGGCAATCCCTGTCGGATTTGAAATTTGCGATAGTAAAAAATTATTTTTTGAATAATTTTACTATGGAAAAGGCAATCCCTGGCGTATTTGAAATTTGCGACAGTAAAAAATTATTTTTTGAATAATTTTACTATAGAAAAGGCAATCTCCCTGGCGTAATTAAAATATGCGACAGTAAAAAATTATTTTTTGAATAATTTACTGTAGAAAAGGCAATCCCTGTCGCAATTAAAATTTGCGACAGTAGAAAATTATTTTTTGAATAATTTACTATAGAAAAGGCAATCCCTGGCGCACTTAAAATTTGCGACAGTAAAAAAATTATTTTTTGAATAATTTACTATAGAAAAGGCGATCCCATGCGTAATTAAAATTTGCGAGAGTAGAAAATTATTTTTTGAATAATTTACTATAGAAAAGGCAATCCCTGGCGTAATTAAAATTTGCGACAGTAGAAAATTATTTTTTGAATAATTTACTATAGAAAAGGCAATCCCTGGCGTAATTAAAATTTGCGGACAGTAGAAAAATTATTTTTTGAATAATTTACTATAGAAAAGGCAATCCCTGGCGTATTTAAAATTTGCGAGACAGTAGAAAATTATTTTTTGAATAATTTACTATAGAAAAAGCAATCCCTGGCGTAATTAAAATTTGCGACATTTGAAAATTATTTTTTGAATAATTTTACTATAGAAAAGGCAATCCCTGGCGCAATTAAAATTTGCGACAGTAGAAAATTATTTTTTGAATAATTTACTATAGAAAAGGCAATCCCTGGCGTATTTAAAATTTGCGACAGTAGAAAATTATTTTTTGAATAATTTACTATAGAAAAGGCAATCCCTGGCGTAATTAAAATTTGCGACAGTATAAAATTATTTATTTGAATAATTTACTATAGAAAAGGCAATCCCTGGCGTAATTAAAATTTGCGACAGTATAAAATTCTTTTTTGAATAATTTACTATAGTAAAGGCAATCCCTGGCGTAATTAAAATTTGCGACAGTAGAAAATTATTTTTTGAATAATTTACTATAGAAAAAGGCAATCCCTGGCGTAATTAAAATTTGCGACAGTAGAAAATTATTTTTTGAATAATTATTACTATAGAAAAGGCAATCCCTGGCGTATTTAAAATTTGCGACAGTATATAAATTATTTTTTGAATAATTTACTATAGAAAAGGCAACCCCTGGCGTATTTAAAATTTGCGACAGTAGAAAATTATTTTTTGAATAATTTACTATAGAAAAGGCAATCCCTGGCGTATTTAAAATTTGCGACAGTATAAAATTATTTTTTGAATTATTTACTATAGAAAAGGCAGTCCCTGGCGCAATTAAAATTTGCGACAGTAGAAAATTATTTTTTGAATAATTTACTATAGAAAAGGCAATCCCTGGCGTATTTAAAATATGCGACAGTAAAAAATTATTTTTTGAATAATTTACTATAGAAAAAGGCAATCCCTGGCGTAATTAAAATTTGCGACAGTTGAAAATTATTTTTTGAATATTTTACTATAGAAAAGGCAATCCCTGGCGTAATTAAAATTTGCGACAGTAGAAAATTATTTTTTTGAAAAATTTACTATAGAAAAGGCAATCCCTGGCGTAATTAAAATTTGCGACAGTATAAAATTATTTTTTGAATAATTTACTATAGAAAAGGCAATCCCTGGCGTAATTAAAATTTGCGAGAGTAGAAAATTATTTTTTGAATAATTTACTATAGAAATAGGCAATCCCTGGCGTAATTAAAATTTGCGACAGTAGAAAATTATTTTTTGAATAATTTACTATAGAATAGGCAATCCCTGGCGTATTTTAAATTTGCGACAGTATAAAACTATTTTTTGAATTATTTACTATAGAAAAGGCAGTACCTGGCGTAATTAAAATTTGCGACAGTAGAAAATTATTTTTTGAATAATTTACTATAGAAAAGGCAATACCTGGCGTATTTAAAATTTGCGACAGTAAAAAATTATTTTTTGAATAATTTACTATAGAAAAGGCAATCCCTGGAGTAATTAAAATTTGCGACAGTAGAAAAATTATTTTTTTGCAAAATTTACTATAGAAAAGGCAATCCCTGGCGTATTTAAAATTTGCGACAGTAAAAAATTATTTTTTGAATAATTTACTATAGAAAAGGCAATCCCTGCGCACTTAAAATTTGCGACAGTAAAAAATTATTTTTTGAATAATTTACTATAGGAAATGCAATCCCTGGCGTATTTAAAATTTGCGACAGTAAAAAATTAATTTGTGAGAATTTTTACTATAGAAAGGCAATTCCTGGGATATTTAAAATTTGCGACAGTAAAACATTATTTTTTTGCAAAATTTACTATAGAAAAGGCAATCCCTGGCGTATTTAAAATTGCGACAGTAAAAAATTATTTTTTGAATAATTTACTATAGAAAAGGCAATCCCTGGCGTAATTAAAATTTGCGACAGTAGAAAATTATTTTTTGAATAATTTACTATAGAAAAGGCAATCCCTGGCGTATTTAAAATTTGCGACAGTAGAAAAATATTTTTTGAATAATTTACTATTGAAAAGGCAATCCCTGGCGTAATTAAAATTTGCGACAGTTGAAAATTATTTTTTGAATAATTTACTATAGAAAAGGCAATACCTGGCGCACTTAAAATTTGCGACAGTAAAAAATTATTTTTTGAATAATTTACTATAGAAAAGGCAATCCCTGGCGGATTTGAAATTTGCGAAAGTAAAAAATTATTTTTTGAATAATTTACTATAGAAAAGGCAATCCCTGGCGCACTTAAAATTTGCGACAGTAAAAAATTATTTTTTGAATAATTTACTATAGAAAATGCAATCCCTGGCGTAATTAAAATTTGCGACAGTATAAAATTATTTTTTGAATAATTTACTATGGAAAAGGCAATCCCTGGCGTATTTAAAATTTGCGACAATAAAAAATTATTTTTTGAATAATTTACTATAGAAAAGGCAATCCCTGGCGGATTTGAAATTTGCGACAGTAAAAAATTATTTTTTGAATAATTTACTATAGAAAAGGCAATCCCTGGCGTAATTAAAATTTGCGACAGTAAACAATTATTTTTTGAATAATTTACTGTAGAAAAGGCAATCCCTGTCGCAATTAAAATTTGCGACAGTAGAAAATTATTTTTTGAATAATTTACTATAGAAAAGGCAATCCCTGTCGGATTTGAAATTTGCGATAGTAAAAAATTATTTTTTGAATAATTTACTATAGAAAAGGCAATCCCTGGCGCACTTAAAATTTGCGACAGTAAAAAATTATTTTTTGAATAATTTACTATAGAAAAGGCAATCCCTGGCATAATTAAAATTTGCGACAGTATAAAATTATTTTTTGAATAATTTACTATAGAAAAGGCAATCCCTGGCGTATTTAAAACTTGCGACAGTAAAAAATTATTTTTTGAATAATTTACTATAGAAAATGCAATCCCTGGCGTAGTTAAAATTTGCGACAGTATAAAATTATTTTTTGAATAATTTACTATAGAAAAGGCAATCCCTGGCGCACTTAAAATTTGCGATAGTAAAAAATTAATTTGTGAGAAATTTACTATAGAAAAGGCAATCCCTGGCGCAATTAAAATTTGCGACAGTAGAAAATTATTTTTTGAATAATTTACTATAGAAAAGGCAATCCCTGGCGGATTTGTGTTCACCTCTAAACGTCAAAACCTGGTAATTTATTTCTTCTTCTTCCCCGTCGTTGAACGCATTGACCCTGGCGTAACTCCAAAGCTGACCCGCAACGTTCAACTCAAATATCAACGATTACAAAATGGGAAAGAAAGAGGGGGATGTGACGAAGTCACAAATAGAATTTTAAATCTATAAACATCCGTTAATACATACCGCATAACAAGCAAGTAGTGCTTATCCAAGTTGACTAAGTGATGTGTTTACAATGACGTAAAATTTAAATGTTCATATGTGAACCAACCCTCTTGATGTTCCATGAATGATGGTAACTCAGGATGTCTGAGAAGTCAAATGTGGAATGGAAACATCAAGACGGCCACACTTTCAGGTCTATAAAAGGCGAGTAATCACCGAGAAAAATCAGTCGATCATCAAGCTTCGACCAGCTAAGAACTTCTCAGTTTCTAGCTAACAGAAGAAGTAATCGACTCAATTTCCTACCGAATGTGAGGTTTCCGCATTTGAGACTTACCTATCATCCCGTATCTAGTAATATTTCCGCTCCTACCGAATGTGAGGTTTCCGCATTTGAGACTTACCTATCATCCCGTATCTAGTAATATTTCCGCTCCTACCGAATGTGAGGTTTCCGCATTTGAGACTTACCTATCATCCCGTATCTAGTAATATTTCCGCTCCTACCGAATGTGAGGTTTCCGCATTTGAGACTTACCTATCATCCCGTATATCTAATAATATTTCCGCTCCTACCGAATGTGAGGTTTCCGCATTTGAGACTTACCCCGTTTTCCTATATTTACCCATATAAAAGTGGAAAACAATACAAAATGTATTAGGTTAAGTTTGTGAAACCTTCTGACAGAAAGGTTATTAATAATTGTGTTAGTTAAGTTTTTAAGGTTGTGTAAGTGTCATAAACAATAAAGTGACAAGTTTACCTTATGGAAAAGGGGTAAACATAGCTTGTGAATAGTATTAAGATCCTAAGGTTGTGTAAGTGTCAAAAACAATAAAGTGACAAGTTTACCTTATGGAAAAGGGGCAAACATAGCTTGTGAATAGTATTAAGATCGTTGTGTAAGTGTCATAAACAATAAAGTGACAAGTTTACCTAATGGAAAAGGGGTAAACATAGCTTGTGAATAGTATTAAGATCCTAAGGTTGTGTAAGTGTCATAAACAATAAAGTGACAAGTTTACCTTATGGAAAAGGGGTAAACATAGCTTGTGTATAATATTAAGATTTTTAAGATTGTGTAAAGTGTCATAGACAATAAAGTGACAAGTTTACTTTATGGAAAAGGAGTAAACATAGCCTATGTAATAGTGTTAAGTTTGTAGAATTAAAAAACCAACACATGTGTGAAATAATTTTTAATTTTTAAATAAAAATATTGTTCAGTATCCCATTAAAAAGTGTTCACCTCTAAACGTCAAAACCTGGTAATTTATTTCTTCTTCTTCCCCGTCGTTGAACGCATTGACCCTGGCGTAACTCCAAAGCTGACCCGCAACGTTCAACTCAAATATCAACGATTACAAAATGTAATTTTACAAAATGTAATTTTGTAATCGTTGATATTTGAGTTGAACGTTGCGGGTCAGCTTTGGAGTTACGCCAGGGTCAATGCGTTCAACGACGGGGAAGAAGAAGAAATAAATTACCAGGTTTTGACGTTTAGAGGTGAACACTTTTTAATGGGATACTGAACAGAAAAAATTATTTTTTGAATAATTTACTATAGAAAAGGCAATCCCTGGCGCACTTAAAATTTGCGACAGTAAAAAATTATTTTTTGAATAATTTACTATAGAAAATGCAATCCCTGGCGTAATTAAAATTTGCGACAAGATAAAATTATTTTTTGAATAATTTACCATAGAAAAGGCAATCCCTGGCGTATTTAAAATTTGCGACAGTAAAAAATTATTTTTTGAATAATTTACTATAGAAAAGGCAATCCCTGGCGGATTTGAAATTTGCAACAGTAAAAAATTATTTTTTGAATAATTTACTATAGAAAAGGCAATCCCTGGCGTAATTAAAATTTGCGACAGTAAAAAATTATTTTTTGAATAATTTACTGTAGAAAAGGCAATCCCTGTCGCAATTAAAATTTGCGACAGTAGAAAATTATTTTTTGAATAATTTACTATAGAAAAGGCAATCCCTGTCGGATTTGAAATTTGCGACAGTAAAAAATTATTTTTTGAATAATTTACTATAGAAAAGGCAATCCCTGGCGCACTTAAAATTTGCGACAGTAAAAAATTATTTTTTGAATAATTTACTATAGAAAAGGCAATCCCTGGCGTAATTAAAATTTGCGACAGAATAAAATTATTTTTTGAATAATTTACTATAGAAAAGGCAATCCCTGGCGTATTTAAAACTTGCGACAGTAAAAAATTATTTTTTGAATAATTTACTATAGAAAATGCAATCCCTGGCGTAGTTAAAATTTGCGACAGTATAAAATTATTTTTTGAATAATTTACTATAGAAAAGGCAATCCCTGGCGCACTTAAAATTTGCGATAGTAAAAAATTAATTTGTGAGAAATTTACTATAGAAAAGGCAATCCCTGGCGCAATTAAAATTTGCGACAGTAGAAAATTATTTTTTGAATAATTTACTATAGAAAAGGCAATCCCTGGCGGATTTGTGTTCACCTCTAAACGTCAAAACCTGGTAATTTATTTCTTCTTCTTCCCCGTCGTTGAACGCATTGACCCTGGCGTAACTCCAAAGCTGACCCGCAACGTTCAACTCAAATATCAACGATTACAAAATGGGAAAGAAAGAGGGGGATGTGACGAAGTCACAAATAGAATTTTAAATCTATAAACATCCGTTAATACATACCGCATAACAAGCAAGTAGTGCTTATCCCAGTTGACTAAGTGATGTGTTTACAATGACGTAAAATTTAAATGTTCATATGTGAACCAACCCTCTTGATGTTCCATGAATGATGGTAACTCAGGATGTCTGAGAAGTCAAATGTGGAATGGAAACATCAAGACGGCCACACTTTCAGGTCTATAAAAGGCGAGTAATCACCGAGAAAAATCAGTCGATCATCAAGCTTCGACCAGCTAAGAACTTCTCAGTTTCTAGCTAACAGAAGAAGTAATCGACTCAATTTCCTACCGAATGTGAGGTTTCCGCATTTGAGACTTACCTATCATCCCGTATCTAGTAATATTTCCGCTCCTACCGAATGTGAGGTTTCCGCATTTGAGACTTACCTATCATCCCGTATCTAGTAATATTTCCGCTCCTACCGAATGTGAGGTTTCCGCATTTGAGACTTACCTATCATCCCGTATCTAGTAATATTTCCGCTCCTACCGAATGTGAGGTTTCCGCATTTGAGACTTACCTATCATCCCGTATATCTAATAATATTTCCGCTCCTACCGAATGTGAGGTTTCCGCATTTGAGACTTACCCCGTTTTCCTATATTTACCCATATAAAAGTGGAAAACAATACAAAATGTATTAGGTTAAGTTTGTGAAACCTTCTGACAGAAAGGTTATTAATAATTGTGTTAGTTAAGTTTTTAAGGTTGTGTAAGTGTCATAAACAATAAAGTGACAAGTTTACCTTATGGAAAAGGGGTAAACATAGCTTGTGAATAGTATTAAGATCCTAAGGTTGTGTAAGTGTCAAAAACAATAAAGTGACAAGTTTACCTTATGGAAAAGGGGCAAACATAGCTTGTGAATAGTATTAAGATCGTTGTGTAAGTGTCATAAACAATAAAGTGACAAGTTTACCTAATGGAAAAGGGGTAAACATAGCTTGTGAATAGTATTAAGATCCTAAGGTTGTGTAAGTGTCATAAACAATAAAGTGACAAGTTTACCTTATGGAAAAGGGGTAAACATAGCTTGTGTATAATATTAAGATTTTTAAGATTGTGTAAAGTGTCATAGACAATAAAGTGACAAGTTTACTTTATGGAAAAGGAGTAAACATAGCTTATGTAATAGTGTTAAGTTTGTAGAATTAAAAAACCAACACATGTGTGAAATAATTTTTAATTTTTAAATAAAAATATTGTTCAGTATCCCATTAAAAAGTGTTCACCTCTAAACGTCAAAACCTGGTAATTTATTTCTTCTTCTTCCCCGTCGTTGAACGCATTGACCCTGGCGTAACTCCAAAGCTGACCCGCAACGTTCAACTCAAATATCAACGATTACAAAATGTAATTTTACAAAATGTAATTTTGTAATCGTTGATATTTGAGTTGAACGTTGCGGGTCAGCTTTGGAGTTACGCCAGGGTCAATGCGTTCAACGACGGGGAAGAAGAAGAAATAAATTACCAGGTTTTGACGTTTAGAGGTGAACACTTTTTAATGGGATACTGAACAGAAAAAATTATTTTTTGAATAATTTACTATAGAAAAGGCAATCCCTGGCGCACTTAAAATTTGCGACAGTAAAAAATTATTTTTTGAATAATTTACTATAGAAAATGCAATCCCTGGCGTAATTAAAATTTGCGACAAGATAAAATTATTTTTTGAATAATTTACCATAGAAAAGGCAATCCCTGGCGTATTTAAAATTTGCGACAGTAAAAAATTATTTTTTGAATAATTTACTATAGAAAAGGCAATCCCTGGCGGATTTGAAATTTGCAACAGTAAAAAATTATTTTTTGAATAATTTACTATAGAAAAGGCAATCCCTGGCGTAATTAAAATTTGCGACAGTAAAAAATTATTTTTTGAATAATTTACTGTAGAAAAGGCAATCCCTGTCGCAATTAAAATTTGCGACAGTAGAAAATTATTTTTTGAATAATTTACTATAGAAAAGGCAATCCCTGTCGGATTTGAAATTTGCGACAGTAAAAAATTATTTTTTGAATAATTTACTATAGAAAAGGCAATCCCTGGCGCACTTAAAATTTGCGACAGTAAAAAATTATTTTTTGAATAATTTACTATAGAAAAGGCAATCCCTGGCGTAATTAAAATTTGCGACAGAATAAAATTATTTTTTGAATAATTTACTATAGAAAAGGCAATCCCTGGCGTATTTAAAATTTGCGACAGTATAAAATTATTTTTTGAATAATTTACTATAGAAAAGGCAATCCCTGGAGTAATTAAAATTTGCGACAGTGGAAAATTATTTTTTGAATAATTTACTATAGAAAAGGCAATCCCTGGCGTATTTAAAATTTGCGACAGTAAAAAATTATTTTTTGAATAATTTACTATAGAAAAGGCAATCCCTGGCGTAATTAATATTTGCGACAGTTGAAAATTATTTTTTGAATAATTTACTATAGAAAAGGCAATCCCTGGCGTAATTAAAATTTGCGACAGTAGAAAATTATTTTTTGAATAATTTACTATAGAAAAGGCAATCCCTGTCGTAACTAAAATTTGCGACAGTTGAAAATTATTTTTTGAATAATTTACTATAGAAAAGGCAATCCCTGGCGTAATTAAAATTTGCGACAGTAGAAAATTATTTTTTGAATAATTTACTATAGAAAAAGCAATCCCTGGCGTAATTAAAATTTGCGACAGTTGAAAATTATTTTTTGAATAATTTACTATAGAAAAGGCAATCCCTGGCGCAATTAAAATTTGCGACAGTAGAAAATTATTTTTTGAATAATTTACTATAGAAAAGGCAATCCCTGGCGTATTTAAAATTTGCGACAGTAGAAAATTATTTTTTGAATAATTTACTATAGAAAAGGCAATCCCTGGCGTAATTAAAATTTGCGACAGTATAAAATTATTTTTTGAATAATTTACTATAGAAAAGGCAATCCCTGGCGTAATTAAAATTTGCGACAGTATAAAATTCTTTTTTGAATAATTTACTATAGTAAAGGCAATCCCTGGCGTAATTAAAATTTGCGACAGTAGAAAATTATTTTTTGAATAATTTACTATAGAAAAGGCAATCCCTGGCGTAATTAAAATTTGCGACAGTAGAAAATTATTTTTTGAATAATTTACTATAGAAAAGGCAATCCCTGGCGTATTTAAAATTTGCGACAGTATAAAATTATTTTTTGAATAATTTACTATAGAAAAGGCAACCCCTGGCGTATTTAAAATTTGCGACAGTAGAAAATTATTTTTTGAATAATTTACTATAGAAAAGGCAATCCCTGGCGTATTTAAAATTTGCGACAGTATAAAATTATTTTTTGAATTATTTACTATAGAAAAGGCAGTCCCTGGCGCAATTAAAATTTGCGACAGTAGAAAATTATTTTTTGAATAATTTACTATAGAAAAGGCAATCCCTGGCGTATTTAAAATATGCGACAGTAAAAAATTATTTTTTGAATAATTTACTATAGAAAAGGCAATCCCTGGCGTAATTAAAATTTGCGACAGTTGAAAATTATTTTTTGAATAATTTACTATAGAAAAGGCAATCCCTGGCGTAATTAAAATTTGCGACAGTAGAAAATTATTTTTTGAAAAATTTACTATAGAAAAGGCAATCCCTGGCGTAATTAAAATTTGCGACAGTATAAAATTATTTTTTGAATAATTTACTATAGAAAAGGCAATCCCTGGCGTAATTAAAATTTGCGAGAGTAGAAAATTATTTTTTGAATAATTTACTATAGAAAAGGCAATCCCTGGCGTAATTAAAATTTGCGACAGTAGAAAATTATTTTTTGAATAATTTACTATAGAAAAGGCAATCCCTGGCGTATTTAAAATTTGCGACAGTATAAAACTATTTTTTGAATTATTTACTATAGAAAAGGCAGTACCTGGCGTAATTAAAATTTGCGACAGTAGAAAATTATTTTTTGAATAATTTACTATAGAAAAGGCAATCCCTGGCGTATTTAAAATTTGCGACAGTAAAAAATTATTTTTTGAATAATTTACTATAGAAAAGGCAATCCCTGGCGTAATTAAAATTTGCGACAGTAGAAAATTATTTTTTTGCAAAATTTACTATAGAAAAGGCAATCCCTGGCGTATTTAAAATTTGCGACAGTAAAAAATTATTTTTTGAATAATTTACTATAGAAAAGGCAATCCCTGGCGCACTTAAAATTTGCGACAGTAAAAAATTATTTTTTGAATAATTTACTATAGAAAATGCAATCCCTGGCGTATTTAAAATTTGCGACAGTAAAAAATTAATTTGTGAGAATTTTACTATAGAAAAGGCAATTCCTGGGATATTTAAAATTTGCGACAGTAAAACATTATTTTTTTGCAAAATTTACTATAGAAAAGGCAATCCCTGGCGTATTTAAAATTTGCGACAGTAAAAAATTATTTTTTGAATAATTTACTATAGAAAAGGCAATCCCTGGCGTAATTAAAATTTGCGACAGTAGAAAATTATTTTTTGAATAATTTACTATAGAAAAGGCAATCCCTGGCGTATTTAAAATTTGCGACAGTAGAAAAATATTTTTTGAATAATTTACTATAGAAAAGGCAATCCCTGGCGTAATTAAAATTTGCGACAGTTGAAAATTATTTTTTGAATAATTTACTATAGAAAAGGCAATACCTGGCGCACTTAAAATATGCGACAGTAAAAAATTAATTTGTGAGAAATTTACTATAGAAAAGGCAATCCCTGGCGTATTTAAAATTTGCGACAGTAAAAAATTAATATTTTGAAAAATTTACTGTAGAAAAGGCAATCCCTGGCGCAATTAAAATTTGCGACAGTAAAAAATTATTTTTTGAATAATTTACTATAGAAAAGGCAATCCCTGGCGCACTTAAAATTTGCGACAGCAAAAAATTATTTTTTGAATAATTTACTATAGAAAAGGCAATCCCTGGCGTAATTAAAATTTGCGACAGTAGAAAATTATTTTTTGAATAATTTACTATAGAAAAGGCAATCCCTGGCGTAATTAAAATTTGCGACAGTAGAAAATAATTTTTTTGCAAAATTTACTATAGAAAAGGCAATCCCTGTCGTAATTAAAATTTGCGACAGTAGAAAATTATTTTTTGAATAATTTACTATAGAAAAGGCAATCCCTGGCGTATTTAAAATTTGCTACAGTAGAAAATTATTTTTTGAATAATTTACTATAGAAAAGGCAATCCCTGGCGTATTTAAAATTTGCGACAGTTGAAAATTATTTTTTGAATAATTTACTATAGAAAAGGCAATCCGTGGCGTAATTAAAATTTGCGACAGTTGAAAATTATTTTTTGAATAATTTACTATAGAAAAGGCAATCCCTGGCGTAATTAAAATTTGAGACAGTAAAAAATTAATATTTTGAAAAATTTACTGTAGAAAAGGCAATCCCTGGCGCAATTAAAACTTGCGATAGTAAAAAATTATTTTTTGAATAATTTACTATAGAAAAGGCAATCCCTGGCGGATTTGAAATTTGCGACAGTAAAAAATTATTTTTTGAATAATTTACTATAGAAAAGGCAATCCCTGGCGCACTTAAAATTTGCGACAGTAAAAAATTATTTTTTGAATAATTTACTATAGAAAAGGCAATCCCTGGCTTATTTAAAATTTGCGACAGTAAAAAAATAATTTGTGAGAAATTTACTATAGAAAAGGCAATCCCTGGCGCAATTAAAACTTGCGACAGTAGAAAATTATTTTTTGAATAATTTACTATAGAAAAGGCAATCCCTGGCGTAATTAAAATTTGCGACAGTAGAAAATTATTTTTTGAATAATTTACTATAGAAAAGGCAATCCCTGGCGCAATTAAAATTTGCGACAGTAAAAAATTATTTTTTGAATAATTTACTATAGAAAAGGCAATCCCTGGCGCAATTAAAACTTGCGATAGTAAAAAAATATTTTTTGAATAATTTACTATAGAAAAGGCAATCCCTGGCGGATTTGAAATTTGCGACAGTAAAAAATTATTTTTTGAATAATTTACTATAGAAAAGGCAATCCCTGGCGTAATTAAAATTTGCGACAGAATAAAATAATTTTTTGCAAAATTTACTAAAGAAAAGGCAATCCCTGGCTTAATTAAAATTTGCGACAGTAAACAATTATTTTTTGAATAATTTACTATAGAAAAGGCAATCCCTGGCGTAATTAAAATTTTCGACAGTAAAAAATTATTTTTTTAATAATTTACTATAGAAAAGGCAATTCCTGGCGCAATTAAAACTTGCGATAGTAAAAAATTATTTTTTGAATAATTTACTATAGAAAAGGCAATCCCTGGCGTTTTTAAAATTTGCCACAGTAAAAAATTAATTTTTTGAATAATTTAGTATAGAAAAGGCAATCCCTGGCGCAATTAAAATTTGCGACAGTAGAAAATTATTTTTTGAATAATTTACTATAGAAAATACAATCCCTGGCGCACTTAAAATTTGCGACAGTATAAAATTATTTTTTGAATAATTTACTATAGAAAAGGCAATCCCTGGCGTAATTAAAATTTGCGACAGTAAAAAATTATTTTTTGAATAATTTACTATAGAAAAGGCAATCCCTGGCGCAATTAAAATTTGCGACAGTAAAAAATTATTTTTTGAATAATTTACTGTAGAAAAGGCAATCCCTGGCGCAATTAAAATTTGCGACAGTAAAAAATTATTTTTTGCAAAATTTACTGTAGAAAAGGCAATCCCTGGCGGATTTGAAATTTGCGACAGTAAAAAATTATTTTTTGAATAATTTACTTTAGAAAAGGCAATCCCTGGCGTAATTAAAATTTGCGACAGTAAAAAATTATTTTTTGAATAATTTACTATAGAAAAGGCAATCCCTGGCGTAATTAAAATTTGCGACAGTTGAAAATTATTTTTTGAATAATTTACTATAGAAAAGGCAATCCCTGGCGTAATTAAAATTTGCGACAGTAGAAAATTATTTTTTGAATAATTTACTATAGAACAGGCAATCCCTGGCGTAATTAAAATAATTAAAATTTGCGACAGTAAAAAATTATTTTTTGAATAATTTACTATAGAAAAGGCAATCCCTGGCGCACTTAAAATTTGCGACAGTAAAAAATTATTTTTTGAATAATTTACTATAGAAAAGGCAATCCCTGGCGTAATTAAAATTTGCGACAGTAAAAAATTATTTTTTGAATAATTTACTATAGAAAAGGCAATCCCTGGCGCAATTACAATTTGCGACAGTAGAAAATTATTTTTTGAATAATTTACTATAGAAAAGGCAATCCCTGGCGTAATTAAAATTTGCGACCGTAAGAAATTAATTTGTGAGAAATTTACTATAGAAAAGGCAATCCCTGGGATATTTAAAATTTGCGACAGTTGAAAATTATTTTTTGAATAATTTACTATAGAAAAGGCAATCCCTGGCGTAATTAAAATTTGCGACAGGTGAAAATTATTTTTTGAATAATTTACTATAGAAAAGGCAATCCCTGGCGCAATTACAATTTGCGACAGTTGAAAATTATTTTTCGAATAATTTACTATAGAAAAGGCAATTCCTGGCGCAATTAAAATGTGCGACAGTTGAAAATTATTTTTTGAATAATTTACTATAGAAAAGGCAATCCCTGGCGCAATTAAAATTTGCGACAAAAGAAAATTATTTTTTGAATAATTTACTATAGAAAAGGCAATCCCTGGCGCAATTAAAATTTGCAACAGTAAAAAATTATTTTTTGCAAAATTTACTGTAGAAAAGGCAATCCCTGGCGGATTTGAAATTTGCGACAGTAAAAAATTATTTTTTGAATAATTTACTATAGAAAAGGCAATCCCTGGCGTAATTAAAATTTGGACAGTATAAAATTATTTTGTGAGAAATTTACTATAGAAAAGGCAATCCCTGGCGTAATTAAAATTTGCGACAGTAGAAAATTATTTTTTGAAAAGTTTACTATAGAAAAGGCAATCCCTGGCGCAATTAAAATTTGCGACAGTAAAACATTATTTTTTGCAAAATTTACTGTAGAAAAGGCAATCCCTGGCGCAATTAAAACTTGCGATAGTAAAAAATTATTTTTTGAATAATTTACTATAGAAAAGGCAATCCCTGGCGGATTTGAAATGTGCGACAGTAAAAAATTATTTTTTGAATAATTTACTATAGAAAAGGCAATCCCTGGCGTAATTAAAATTTGCGACAGTATAAAATTATTTTTTGAATAATTTACTATAGAAAAGGCAATCCCTGGCGCACTTAAAATTTGCGACAGTAAAAAATTATTTTTTGAATAATTTACCATAGAAAAGGCAATCCCTGGCGTAATTAAAATTTGCGACAGTTGAAAATTATTTTTTGAATAATTTACTATAGAAAAGGCAATACCTGGCGTAATTAAAATTTGCGACAGTTGAAAATTATTTTTTGAATAATTTACTATAGAAAAGGCAATCCCTGGCGTATTTAAAATTTGCGACAGTATAAAATTATTTTTTGAATAATTTACTATAGAAAAGGCAATCCCGGGCGTAATTAAAATTTGCGACAGTAGAAAATTATTTTTTGAATAATTTACTATAGAAAAGGCAATCCCTGGCGTATTTAAAATTTGCGACAGTAAAAAATTAATTTGTGAGAAATTTACTATAGAAAAGGCAATCCCTGGGATATTTAAAATTTGCGACAGTAGAAAATTATTTTTTGAATAATTTACTATAGAAAAGGCAATCCCTGGCGTAATTAAAATTTGCGACAGTAGAAAATTATTTTTTGAAAAGTTTACTATAGAAAAGGCAATCCCTGGCGCAATTAAAATTTGCGACAGTAAAACATTATTTTTTGCAAAATTTACTGTAGAAAAGGCAATCCCTGGCGCAATTAAAACTTGCGATAGTAAAAAATTATTTTTTGAATAATTTACTATAGAAAAGGCAATCCCTGGCGTAATTAAAATTTGCGACAGTAGAAAATTATTTTTTGAATAATTTACTATAGAAAAGGCAATCCCTGGCGCACTTAAAATTTGCGACAGTAAAAAATTATTTTTTGAATAATTTACTATAGAAAAGGCAATCCCTGGCGTAATTAAAATTTGCGACAGTTGAAAATTATTTTTTGAATAATTTACTATAGAAAAGGCAATACTTGGCGTAATTAAAATTTGCGACAGTTGAAAATTATTTTTTGAATAATTTACTATAGAAAAGGCAATCCCTGGCGTATTTAAAATTTGCGACAGTATAAAATTATTTTTTGAATAATTTACTATAGAAAAGGCAATCCCTGGCGTAATTAAAATTTGCGACAGTAAAAAATTAATTTGTGAGAAATTTACTATAGAAAAGGCAATCCCTGGGATATTTAAAATTTGCGACAGTAGAAAATTATTTTTTGAATAATTTACTATAGAAAAGGCAATCCCTGGCGTAATTAAAATTTGCGACAGTAGATAATTAATTTGTGAGAAATTTGGTATCGAAAAGGCAATCCCTGGGATATTTAAAATTTGCGACAGTAAAAAATTATTTTTTTGCAAAATTTACTATAGAAAAGGCAATCCCTGGCGTATTTAAAATTTGCGACAGTAAAAAATTATTTTTTGAATAATTTACTATAGAAAAGGCAATCCCTGGCGCACTTAAAATTTGCGACAGTAAAAAATTATTTTTTGAATAATTTACTATAGAAAAGGCAATCCCTGGCGTAATTAAAATTTGCGACAGTAGAAAATTATTTTTTGAATAATTTACTATAGAAAAGGCAATCCCTGGCGTATTTAAAATTTGCGACAGTAAAAAATTAATTTGTGAGAAATTTACTATAGAAAAGGCAATCCCTGGGATATTTAAAATTTGCGACAGTAGAAAATTATTTTTTGAATAATTTACTATAGAAAAGGCAATCCCTGGCGTAATTAAAATTTGCGACAGTAAAAAATTAATTTGTGAGAAATTTACTATAGAAAAGGCAATCCCTGGGATATTTAAAATTTGCGACAGTAGAAAATTATTTTTTGAATAATTTACTATAGAAAAGGCAATCCCTGGCGTAATTAAAATTTGCGACAGTAGATAATTAATTTCTGAGAAATTTGGTATAGAAAAGGCAATCCCTGGGATATTTAAAATTTGCGACAGTAAAAAATTATTTTTTTGCAAAATTTACTATAGAAAAGGCAATCCCTGGCGTATTTAAAATTTGCGACAGTAAAAAATTATTTTTTGAATAATTTACTATAGAAAAGGCAATCCCTGGCGCACTTAAAATTTGCGACAGTAAAAAATTATTTTTTGAATAATTTACTATAGAAAAGGAAATCCCTGGCGTAATTAAAATTTGCGACAGTAGAAAATTATTTTTTTGAATAATTTACTATAGAAAAGGCAATCCCTGGCGTATTTAGAATTTGCGACAGTAAAAAATTAATATTTTGAAAAATTTACTGTAGAAAAGGCAATCCCTGGAGCAATTAAAACTTGCGATATTAAAAAATTATTTTTTGAATAATTTACTATAGAAAAGGAAATCCCTGGCGGATTTGAAATTTGCGACAGTAAAAAATTATTTTTTGAATAATTTACTATAGAAAAGGCAATCCCTGGCGTATTTAAAATCTGCGACAGTAAAAAATTAATTTGTGAGAAATTTACTATAGAAAAGGCAATCCCTGGCGCACTTAAAATTTGCGACAGTATAAAATTATTTTTTGAATAATTTACTATAGAAAAGGCAATCCCTGGCGTAATTAGAATTTGCGACAGTTGAAAATTATTTTTTGAATAATTTACTATAGAAAAGGCAATCCCTGGCGCACTTAAAATTTGCGACAGTAAAAAATTATTTTTTGAATAATTTACTATAGAAATGGCAATCCCTGGCGTATTTAAAATTTGCGACAGTAAAAAATTATTTTTTGAATAATTTACTATAGAAAAGGCAATCCCTGGGATATTTAAAATTTGCGACAGTAAAAAATTATTTTTTTGCAAAATTTACTGTAGAAAAGGCAATCCCTGGCGTAATTAAAATTTGCGACAGTAGAAAATTATTTTTTGCAAAATTTACTATAGAAAAGGCAATCCTTGGCGTATTTAAAATTTGCGACAGTAGAAAATTATTTTTTGAATAATTTACTATAGAAAAGGCAATCCCTGGAGTATTTAAAATTTGCGACAGTAAAAAATTAATATTTTGAAAAATTTACTGTAGAAAAGGCAATCCCTGGCGCAATTAAAACTTGCGATAGTAAAAAATTATTTTTTGAATAATTTACTATAGAAAAGGCAATCCCTGGCGGATTTGAAATTTGCGACAGTAAAAAATTATTTTTTGAATAATTTACTATAGAAAAGGCAATCCCTGGCGTATTTAAAATTTGCGACAGTAAAAAATTAATTTGTGAGAAATTTACTATAGAAAACGCAATCCCTGTGATATTTAAAATTTGCGACAGTAAAAAATTATTTTTTGAATAATTTATTATAGAAAAGGCAATCCCTGGCGTATTTAAAATTTGCGACAGTAAAAAATTATTTTTTGAATAATTTACTATAGAAAAGGCTATCCCTGGCGTAATTAAAATTTGCGACAGTAAAAAATTATTTTTTGAATAATTTACTATAGAAAAGGCAATCCCTGGCGCACTTAAAATTTGCGACAGTAAAAAATAATTTTTTGAATAATTTACTATAGAAAAGGCAATCCCTGGCGTAATTAAAATTTGCGACAGTAAAAAATTATTTTTTGAATAATTTACTATAGAAAAGGCAATCCCTGGCGCAATTACAATTTGCGACAGTAGAAAATTATTTTTTGAATAATTTACTATAGAAAAGGCAATCCCTGGCGTAATTAAAATTTGCGACAGTAGAAAATTATTTTTTGAATAATTTACTATAGAAAAGGCAATCCCTGGCGTATTTAAAATTTGCGACAGTAAAAAATTATTTTTTGAATAATTTACTATAGAAAAGGCAATCCCTGGCGTAATTAAAATTTGCGACAGTATAAAATTATTTTTTGAATAATTTACTATAGAAAAGGCAATCCCTGGCGTAATTAAAATTTGCGACAGTAAAAAATTATTTTTTGAATAATTTACTATAGAAAGGGCAATCCCTGGCGCAATTACAATTTGCGACAGTAGAAAATTATTTTTTGAATAATTTACTATAGAAAAGGCAATCCCTGGCGTAATTAAAATTTGCGACAGTAGAAAATTATTTTTTGAATAATTTACTATAGAAAAGGCAATCCCTGGCGTATTTAAAATTTGCGACAATAAAAAATTATTTTTTGAATAATTTACTATAGAAAAGGCAATCCCTGGCGTAATTAAAATTTGCGACAGTATAAAATTATTTTTTGAATAATTTACTATAGAAAAGGCAATACCTGGCGTAATTAAAATTTGCGACAGTAAAAAATTATTTTTTGAATAATTTACTATAGAAAAGGCAATCCCTGGCGCAATTACAATTTGCGACTATAGAAAATAATTTTTTGAATAATTTACTATAGAAAAGGCAATCCCTGGCGTAATTAAAATTTGCGACAATAAAAAATTATTTTTTGAATAATTTACTATAGAAAAGGCAATTCCTGGCGCAATTAAAATTTGCGACAGTAGAAAATTATTTTTTGAATAATTTACTATAGAAAAGGCAATCCCTGGCGTATTTAAAATTTGCGACAGTATAAAATTATTTTGTGAGAAATTTACTATAGAAAAGGCAATCCCTGGCGTATTTAAAATTTGCGACAGTAAAAAATTAATTTGTGAGAAATTTACTATAGAAAAGGCAATCCCTGGGATATTTAAAATTTGCGACAGTAAAAAATTATTTTTTGAATAATTTACTATAGAAAAGGCAATCCCTGGCGTATTTAAAATTTGCGACAGTAAAAAATTATTTTTTGAATAATTTACTATAGAAAAGGCAATCCCTGGCGTAATTAAAATTTGCGACAGTAAAAAATTATTTTTTGAATAATTTACTATAGAAAAGGCAATCCCTGGCGTAATTAAAATTTGCGACAGTAAAAATTTATTTTTTGAATAATTTACTATAGAAAAGGCAATCCCTGGCGCAATTACAATTTGCGACAGTAGAAAATTATTTTTTGAATAATTTACTATAGAAAAGGCAATCCCTGGCGTAATTAAAATTTGCGACCGTAAGAAATTAATTTGTGAGAAATTTACTATAGAAAAGGCAATCCCTGGGATATTTAAAATTTGCGACAGTTGAAAATTATTTTTTGAATAATTTACTATAGAAAAGGCAATCCCTGGCGTAATTAAAATTTGCGACAGGTGAAAATTATTTTTTGAATAATTTACTATAGAAAAGGCAATCCCTGGCGCAATTACAATTTGCGACAGTTGAAAATTATTTTTCGAATAATTTACTATAGAAAAGGCAATCCCTGGCGCAATTAAAATGTGCGACAGTTGAAAATTATTTTTTGAATAATTTACTATAGAAAAGGCAATCCCTGGCGCAATTAAAATTTGCGACAATAGAAAATTATTTTTTGAATAATTTACTATAGAAAAGGCAATCCCTGGCGCAATTAAAATTTGCAACAGTAAAAAATTATTTTTTGCAAAATTTACTGTAGAAAAGGCAATCCCTGGCGGATTTGAAATTTGCGACAGTAAAAAATGATTTTTTGAATAATTTACTATAGAAAAGGCAATCCCTGGCGTAATTAAAATTTGGACAGTATAAAATTATTTTGTGAGAAATTTACTATAGAAAAGGCAATCCCTGGCGTAATTAAAATTTGCGACAGTAGAAAATTATTTTTTGAAAAGTTTACTATAGAAAAGGCAATCCCTGGCGCAATTAAAATTTGCGACAGTAAAACATTATTTTTTGCAAAATTTACTGTAGAAAAGGCAATCCCTGGCGCAATTAAAACTTGCGATAGTAAAAAATTATTTTTTGAATAATTTACTATAGAAAAGGCAATCCCTGGCGGATTTGAAATGTGCGACAGTAAAAAATTATTTTTTGAATAATTTACTATAGAAAAGGCAATCCCTGGCGTAATTAAAATTTGCGACAGTATAAAATTATTTTTTGAATAATTTACTATAGAAAAGGCAATCCCTGGCGCACTTAAAATTTGCGACAGTAAAAAATTATTTTTTGAATAATTTACTATAGAAAAGGCAATCCCTGGCGTAATTAAAATTTGCGACAGTTGAAAATTATTTTTTGAATAATTTACTATAGAAAAGGCAATACCTGGCGTAATTAAAATTTGCGACAGTTGAAAATTATTTTTTGAATAATTTACTATAGAAAAGGCAATCCCTGGCGTATTTAAAATTTGCGACAGTATAAAATTATTTTTTGAATAATTTACTATAGAAAAGGCAATCCCGGGCGTAATTAAAATTTGCGACAGTAGAAAATTATTTTTTGAATAATTTACTATAGAAAAGGCAATCCCTGGCGTATTTAAAATTTGCGACAGTAAAAAATTAATTTGTGAGAAATTTACTATAGAAAAGGCAATCCCTGGGATATTTAAAATTTGCGACAGTAGAAAATTATTTTTTGAATAATTTACTATAGAAAAGGCAATCCCTGGCGTAATTAAAATTTGCGACAGTAGAAAATTATTTTTTGAAAAGTTTACTATAGAAAAGGCAATCCCTGGCGCAATTAAAATTTGCGACAGTAAAACATTATTTTTTGCAAAATTTACTGTAGAAAAGGCAATCCCTGGCGCAATTAAAACTTGCGATAGTAAAAAATTATTTTTTGAATAATTTACTATAGAAAAGGCAATCCCTGGCGTAATTAAAATTTGCGACAGTAGAAAATTATTTTTTGAATAATTTACTATAGAAAAGGCAATCCCTGGCGCACTTAAAATTTGCGACAGTAAAAAATTATTTTTTGAATAATTTACTATAGAAAAGGCAATCCCTGGCGTAATTAAAATTTGCGACAGTTGAAAATTATTTTTTGAATAATTTACTATAGAAAAGGCAATACCTGGCGTAATTAAAATTTGCGACAGTTGAAAATTATTTTTTGAATAATTTACTATAGAAAAGGCAATCCCTGGCGTATTTAAAATTTGCGACAGTATAAAATTATTTTTTGAATAATTTACTATAGAAAAGGCAATCCCTGGCGTAATTAAAATTTGCGACAGTAAAAAATTAATTTGTGAGAAATTTACTATAGAAAAGGCAATCCCTGGGATATTTAAAATTTGCGACAGTAGAAAATTATTTTTTGAATAATTTACTATAGAAAAGGCAATCCCTGGCGTAATTAAAATTTGCGACAGTAGATAATTAATTTGTGAGAAATTTGGTATAGAAAAGGCAATCCCTGGGATATTTAAAATTTGCGACAGTAAAAAATTATTTTTTTGCAAAATTTACTATAGAAAAGGCAATCCCTGGCGTATTTAAAATTTGCGACAGTAAAAAATTATTTTTTGAATAATTTACTATAGAAAAGGCAATCCCTGGCGCACTTAAAATTTGCGACAGTAAAAAATTATTTTTTGAATAATTTACTATAGAAAAGGCAATCCCTGGCGTAATTAAAATTTGCGAAAGTTGAAAATTATTTTTTGAATAATTTACTATAGAAAAGGCAATACCTGGCGTAATTAAAATTTGCGACAGTTGAAAATTATTTTTTGAATAATTTACTATAGAAAAGGCAATCCCTGGCGTATTTAAAATTTGCGACAGTATAAAATTATTTTTTGAATAATTTACTATAGAAAAGGCAATCCCTGGCGTAATTAAAATTTGCGACAGTAGAAAATTATTTTTTGAATAATTTACTATAGAAAAGGCAATCCCTGGCGTATTTAAAATTTGCGACAGTAAAAAATTAATTTGTGAGAAATTTACTATAGAAAAGGCAATCCCTGGGATATTTAAAATTTGCGACAGTAGAAAATTATTTTTTGAATAATTTACTATAGAAAAGGCAATCCCTGGCGTAATTAAAATTTGCGACAGTAGATAATTAATTTGTGAGAAATTTGGTATAGAAAAGCAATCCCTGGGATATTTAAAATTTGCGACAGTAAAAAATTATTTTTTTGCAAAATTTACTATAGAAAAGGCAATCCCTGGCGTATTTAAAATTTGCGACAGTAAAAAATTATTTTTTGAATAATTTACTATAGAAAAGGCAATCCCTGGCGCACTTAAAATTTGCGACAGTAAAAAATTATTTTTTGAATAATTTACTATAGAAAAGGCAATCCCTGGCGTAATTAAAATTTGCGACAGTAGAAAATTATTTTTTTGAATAATTTACTATAGAAAAGGCAATCCCTGGCGTATTTAGAATTTGCGACAGTAAAAAATTAATATTTTGAAAAATTTACTGTAGAAAAGGCAATCCCTGGAGCAATTAAAACTTGCGATATTAAAAAATTATTTTTTGAATAATTTACTATAGAAAAGGAAATCCCTGGCGGATTTGAAATTTGCGACAGTAAAAAATTATTTTTTGAATAATTTACTATAGAAAAGGCAATCCCTGGCGTATTTAAAATTTGCGACAGTAAAAAATTAATTTGTGAGAAATTTACTATAGAAAAGGCAATCCCTGGCGCACTTAAAATTTGCGACAGTATAAAATTATTTTTTGAATAATTTACTATAGAAAAGGCAATCCCTGGCGTAATTAGAATTTGCGACAGTTGAAAATTATTTTTTGAATAATTTACTATAGAAAAGGCAATCCCTGGCGCACTTAAAATTTGCGACAGTAAAAAATTATTTTTTGAATAATTTACTATAGAAATGGCAATCCCTGGCGTATTTAAAATTTGCGACAGTAAAAAATTATTTTTTGAATAATTTACTATAGAAAAGGCAATCCCTGGGATATTTAAAATTTGCGACAGTAAAAAATTATTTTTTTGCAAAATTTACTATAGAAAAGGCAATCCCTGGCGTAATTAAAATTTGCGACAGTAGAAAATTATTTTTTGCAAAATTTACTATAGAAAAGGCAATCCTTGGCGTATTTAAAATTTGCGACAGTAGAAAATTATTTTTTGAATAATTTACTATAGAAAAGGCAATCCCTGGAGTATTTAAAATTTGCGACAGTAAAAAATTAATATTTTGAAAAATTTACTGTAGAAAAGGCAATCCCTGGCGCAATTAAAACTTGCGAAAGTAAAAAATTATTTTTTGAATAATTTACTATAGAAAAGGCAATCCCTGGCAGATTTGAAATTTGCGACAGTAAAAAATTATTTTTTGAATAATTTACTATAGAAAAGGCAATCCCTGGCGTATTTAAAATTTGCGACATTAAAAAATTAATTTGTGAGAAATTTACTATAGAAAACGCAATCCCTGTGATATTTAAAATTTGCGACAGTAAAAAATTATTTTTTGAATAATTTATTATAGAAAAGGCAATCCCTGGCGTATTTAAAATTTGCGACAGTAAAAAATTATTTTTTGAATAATTTACTATAGAAAAGGCTATCCCTGGCGTAATTAAAATTTGCGACAGTAAAAAATTATTTTTTGAATAATTTACTATAGAAAAGGCAATCCCTGGCGCACTTAAAATTTGCGACAGTAAAAAATAATTTTTTGAATAATTTACTATAGAAAAGGCAATCCCTGGCGTAATTAAAATTTGCGACAGTAAAAAATTATTTTTTGAATAATTTACTATAGAAAAGGCAATCCCTGGCGCAATTACAATTTGCGACAGTAGAAAATTATTTTTTGAATAATTTACTATAGAAAAGGCAATCCCTGGCGTAATTAAAATTTGCGACAGTAGAAAATTATTTTTTGAATAATTTACTATAGAAAAGGCAATCCCTGGCGTATTTAAAATTTGCGACAGTAAAAAATTATTTTTTGAATAATTTACTATAGAAAAGGCAATCCCTGGCGTAATTAAAATTTGCGACAGTATAAAATTATTTTTTGAATAATTTACTATAGAAAAGGCAATCCCTGGCGTAATTAAAATTTGCGACAGTAAAAAATTATTTTTTGAATAATTTACTATAGAAAGGGCAATCCCTGGCGCAATTACAATTTGCGACAGTAGAAAATTATTTTTTGAATAATTTACTATAGAAAAGGCAATCCCTGGCGTAATTAAAATTTGCGACAGTAGAAAATTATTTTTTGAATAATTTACTATAGAAAAGGCAATCCCTGGCGTATTTAAAATTTGCGACAATAAAAAATTATTTTTTGAATAATTTACTATAGAAAAGGCAATCCCTGGCGTAATTAAAATTTGCGACAGTATAAAATTATTTTTTGAATAATTTACTATAGAAAAGGCAATACCTGGCGTAATTAAAATTTGCGACAGTAAAAAATTATTTTTTGAATAATTTACTATAGAAAAGGCAATCCCTGGCGCAATTACAATTTGCGACTATAGAAAATAATTTTTTGAATAATTTACTATAGAAAAGGCAATCCCTGGCGTAATTAAAATTTGCGACAATAAAAAATTATTTTTTGAATAATTTACTATAGAAAAGGCAATTCCTGGCGCAATTAAAATTTGCGACAGTAGAAAATTATTTTTTGAATAATTTACTATAGAAAAGGCAATCCCTGGCGTATTTAAAATTTGCGACAGTATAAAATTATTTTGTGAGAAATTTACTATAGAAAAGGCAATCCCTGGCGTATTTAAAATTTGCGACAGTAAAAAATTAATTTGTGAGAAATTTACTATAGAAAAGGCAATCCCTGGGATATTTAAAATTTGCGACAGTAAAAAATTATTTTTTGAATAATTTACTATAGAAAAGGCAATCCCTGGCGTATTTAAAATTTGCGACAGTAAAAAATTATTTTTTGAATAATTTACTATAGAAAAGGCAATCCCTGGCGTAATTAAAATTTGCGACAGTAAAAAATTATTTTTTGAATAATTTACTATAGAAAAGGCAATCCCTGGCGCAATTACAATTTGCGACAGTAGAAAATTATTTTTTGAATAATTTACTATAGAAAAGGCAATCCCTGGCGTAATTAAAATTTGCGACAGTAGAAAATTATTTTTTGAATAATTTACTATAGAAAAGGCAATCCCTGGCGCAATTACAATTTGCGACAGTAGAAAATTATTTTTTGAATAATTTGCTATAGAAAAGGCAATCCCTGGCGTAATTTAAATTTGCGACAGTAGAAAATTATTTTTTGAATAATTTACTATAGAAAAGGCAATCCCTGGCTTATTTAAAATTTGCGACAGTAAAAAATTATTTTTTGAATAATTTACTATAGAAAAGGCAATCCCTGGCGTAATTAAAATTTGCGACAGTATAAAATTATTTTTTGAATAATTTACTATTGAAAAGGCAATCCCTGGCGTAGTTAAAATTTGCGACAGTAAAAAATTATTTTTTGAATAATTTACTATAGAAAAGGCAATACCTGGCGCAATTACAATTTGCGACAGTAGAAAATTATTTTTTGAATAATTTACTATAGAAAAGGCAATCCCTGGCGCAATTAAAATTTGCGACAGTAGAAAATTATTTTTTGAATAATTTACTATAGAAAAGGCAATCCCTGGCGTATTTAAAATTTGCGACAGTAAAAAATTATTTTTTGAATAATTTACTATAGAAAAGGCAATCCCTGGCGTAATTAAAATTTGCGACAGTATAAAATTATTTTTTGAATAATTTACTATAGAAAAGGCAATCCCTGGCGTAATTAAAATTTGCGACAGTAAAAAATTATTTTTTGCAAAATTTACTATAGAAAAGGCAATCCCTGGAGTATTTAAAATTTGCGACAGTAAAAAATTATTTTTTGAATAATATACTATAGAAAAGGCAATCCCTGGCGTAATTAAAATTTGCGACAGTAGAAAATTTTTTTTGAATAATTTACTATAGAAAAGGCAATCCTTGGCGCAATTAAAATTTGCGACAGTAGAAAAATATTTTTTGAATAATTTACCATAGAAAAGGCAATCCCTGGCGTATTTAAAATTTGCGACAGTATAAAATTATTTTGTGAGAAATTTACTATAGAAAAGGCAATCCCTGGCGTAATTAAAATCTGCGACAGTAGAAAATTATTTTTTGAATAATTTACTATAGAAAAGGCAATCCCTGGCGCAATTAAAATTTGCAACAGTAAAAAATTATTTTTTGGAAAATTTACTGTAGAAAAGGCAATCCCTGGCGGATTTGAAATTTGCGACAGTAAAAAATTATTTTTTGAATAATTTACTATAGAAAAGGCAATCCCTGGCGTAATTAAATTTTGCGACAGTATAAAATTATTTTGTGAGAAATTTACTATAGAAAAGGCAATCCCTGGCGTAATTAAAATTTGCGACAGTAGAAAATTATTTTTTGAAAAGTTTACTATAGAAAAGGCAATCCCTGGCGCAATTAAAATTTGCGACAGTAGAAAATTATTTTTTGAATAATTTACTATAGAAAAGGCAATCCCTGGCTTATTTAAAATTTGCGACAGTAAAAAATTATTTTTTGAATAATTTACTATAGAAAAGGCAATCCCTGGCGTAATTAAAATTTGCGACAGTATAAAATTATTTTTTGAATAATTTACTATTGAAAAGGCAATCCCTGGCGTAATTAAAATTTGCGACAGTAAAAAATTATTTTTTGAATAATTTACTATAGAAAAGGCAATACCTGGCGCAATTACAATTTGCGACAGTAGAAAATTATTTTTTGAATAATTTACTATAGAAAAGGCAATCCCTGGCGTAATTAAAATTTGCGACAGTAGAAAATTATTTTTTGGAAAATTTACTGTAGAAAAGGCAATCCCTGGCTTATTTAAAATTTGCGACAGTAAAAAATTATTTTTTGAATAATTTACTATAGAAAAGGCAATCCCTGGCGTAATTAAAATTTGCGACAGTATAAAATTATTTTTTGAATAATTTACTATTGAAAAGGCAGTCCCTGGCGTAGTTAAAATTTGCGACAGTAAAAAATTATTTTTTGAATAATTTACTATAGAAAAGGCAATACCTGGCGCAATTACAATTTGCGACAGTAGAAAATTATTTTTTGAATAATTTACTATAGAAAAGGCAATCCCTGGCGCAATTAAAATTTGCGACAGTAGAAAATTATTTTTTGAATAATTTACTATGGAAAAGGCAATCCCTGGCGTATTTAAAATTTGCGACAGTAAAAAATTATTTTTTGAATAATTTACTATAGAAAAGGCAATCCCTGGCGGATTTGAAATTTGCGACAGTAAAAAATTATTTTTTGAATAATTTACTATAGAAAAGGCAATCCCTGGCGTAATTAAAATTTGCGACAGTATAAAATTATTTTGTGAGAAATTTACTATAGAAAAGGCAATCCCTGGCGTAATTAAAATTTGCGACAGTAGAAAATTATTTTTTGAAAAGTTTACTATAGAAAAGGCAATCCCTGGCGCAATTAAAATTTGCGACAGTAGAAAATTATTTTTTGAATAATTTACTATAGAAAAGGCAATCCCTGGCTTATTTAAAATTTGCGACAGTAAAAAATTATTTTTTGAATAATTTACTATAGAAAAGGCAATCCCTGGCGTAATTAAAATTTGCGACAGTATAAAATTATTTTTTGAATAATTTACTATTGAAAAGGCAATCCCTGGCGTAATTAAAATTTGCGACAGTAAAAAATTATTTTTTGAATAATTTACTATAGAAAAGGCAATACCTGGCGCAATTACAATTTGCGACAGTAGAAAATTATTTTTTGAATAATTTACTATAGAAAAGGCAATCCCTGGCGTAATTAAAATTTGCGACAGTAGAAAATCATTTTTTGAATAATTTACTATAGAAAAGGCAATCCCTGGCGTATTTAAAATTTGCGACAGTAAAAAATTATTTTTTGAATAATTTACTATAGAAAAGGCAATCCCTGGCGTAATTAAAATTTGCGACAGTATAAAATTATTTTTTGAATAATTTACTATAGAAAAGGCAATCCCTGGCGTAATTAAAATTTGCGACAGTAAAAAATAATTTTTTGCAAAATTTACTATAGAAAAGGCAATCCCTGGAGTATTTAAAATTTGCGACAGTAAAAAATTATATTTTGAATAATATACTATAGAAAAGGCAATCCCTGGCGTAATTAAAATTTGCGACAGTAGAAATTTTTTTTGAATAATTTACTATAGAAAAGCAATCCCTGGCGCAATTAAAATTTGCGACAGTAGAAAATTATTTTTTGAATAATTTACCATAGAAAAGGCAATCCCTGGCGTATTTAAAATTTGCGACAGTATAAAATTATTTTGTGAGAAATTTACTATAGAAAAGGCAATCCCTGGCGTAATTAAAATTTGCGACAGTAGAAAATTATTTTTTGAATAATTTACTATAGAAAAGGCAATTCCTGGCGCAATTAAAATTTGCAACACTAAAAAATTATTTTTTGGAAAATTTACTGTAGAAAAGGCAATCCCTGGCGGATTTGAAATTTGCGACAGTAAAAAATTATTTTTTGAATAATTTACTATAGAAAAGGCAATCCCTGGCGTAATTAAAATTTGCGACAGTATAAAATTATTTTGTGAGAAATTTACTATAGAAAGGCAATCCCTGGCGTAATTAAAATTTGCGACAGTAGAAAATTATTTTTTGAAAAGTTTACTATAGAAAAGGCAATCCCTGGCGCAATTAAAATTTGCGACAGTAAAAAATTATTTTTTGCAAAATTTACTGTAGAAAAGGCAATCCCTGGAGCCATTAAAACTTGCGATAGTAAAAAATTATTTTTTTGAATAATTTATTATAGAAAAGGCAATCCCTGGCGGATTTGAAATTTGCGACACTAAAAATTATTTTTTGAATAATTTACTATAGAAAAGGCAATCCCTGGCGTAATTAAAATTTGCGACAGTAGAAAATTATTTTTTGAATAATTTACTATAGAAAAGGCAATCCCTGGCGCACTTAAAATTTGCGACAGTATAAAATTATTTTTTGAATAATTTACTATAGAAGAGGCAATCCCTGGCGTAATTAAAATTTGCGACAGTAAAAAATTATTTTTTGAATAATTTACTATAGAAAAGGCAATCCCTGGCGCAATTAAAATTTGCGACAGTTAAAAATTATTTTTTGAATAATTTACTGTAGAAAAGGCAATCCCTGGCGCAATTAAAATTTGCGACAGTAAAAAATTATTTTTTGCAAAATTTAATGTAGAAAAGGCAATCCCTGGCGGATTTGAAATTTGCGACAGTAAAAAATTATTTTTTGAATAATTTACTATAGAAAAGGCAATCCCTGGCGTAATTAAAATTTGCGACAGTAAAAAATTATTTTTTGAATAATTTACTATAGAAAAGGCAATCCCTGGCACAGTTACAATTTGCGACAGTAGAAAATTATTTTTTGAATAATTTACTATAGAAAAGGCAATCCCTGGCGTAATTAAAATTTGCGACAGTAAGAAATTAATTTGTGAGAAATTTACTATAGAAAAGGCAATCCCTGGGATATTTAAAATTTGCGACAGTAAAAAATTATTTTTTGAATAATTTACTATAGAAAAGGCAATCCCTGGCGCAATTAAAATTTGCGACAGTAAAAAATTATTTTTTGAATAATTTACTGTAGAAAAGGCAATCCCTGGCGCAATTAAAATTTGCGACAGTTGAAAATTATTTTTTGAATAATTTACTATAGAAAAGGCAATCCCTGGCGTAATTAAAATTTGCGACAGTTGAAAATTATTTTTTGAATAATTTACTATAGAAAAGGCAATCCCTGGCGCAATTACAATTTGCGACAGTTGAAAATTATTTTTTGAATAATTTACTGTAGAAAAGGCAATCCCTGGCGCAATTAAAATTTGCGTCAGTAAAAAATTATTTTTTGCAAAATTTACTACAGAAAAGGCAATCCCTGGCGCAATTAAAATTTGCGACAGTAAAAAATTATTTTTTGCAAAATTTACTGTAGAAAAGGTAATCCCTGGCGCAATTAAAATTTGCGACAGTAAAAAATTTTTTTTTGAATAATTTACTATAGAAAAGGCAATCCCTGGCGTATTTAAAATTTGCGACAGTAAGAAATTAATTTGTGAGAAATTTACTATAGAAAAGGCAATCCCTGGGATATTTAAAATTTGCGACAGTAAAAAATTATTTTTTACAAAATTTACTATAGAAAAGGCAATCCCTGGCGTAATTAAAATTTGCGACAGTATAAAATTATTTTTTGAAAAATTTACTATATAAAAGGCAATCCCTGGCGCAATTACAATTTGCGACAGTTGAAAATTATTTTTTGAATAATTTACTGTAGAAAAGGCAATCCCTGGCGCAATTAAAATTTGCGTCAGTAAAAAATTATTTTTTGCAAAATTTACTACAGAAAAGGCAATCCCTGGCGCAATTAAAATTTGCGACAGTAAAAAATTATTTTTTGCAAAATTTACTGTAGAAAAGGCAATCCCTGGCGCAATTAAAATTTGCGACAGTAAAAAATTTTTTTTTGAATAATTTACTATAGAAAAGGCAATCCCTGGCGTATTTAAAATTTGCGACAGTAAGAAATTAATTTGTGAGAAATTTACTATAGAAAAGGCAATCCCTGGGATATTTAAAATTTGCGACAGTAAAAAATTATTTTTTGAATAATTTACTATAGAAAAGGCAATCCCTGGCGCAATTAAAATTTGCGACAGTAAAAAATTATTTTTTGAATAATTTACTGTAGAAAAGGCAATCCCTGGCGCAATTAAAATTTGCGACAGTTGAAAATTATTTTTTGAATAATTTACTATAGAAAAGGCAATCCCTGGCGTAATTAAAATTTGCGACAGTTGAAAATTATTTTTTGAATAATTTACTATAGAAAAGGCAATCCCTGGCGCAATTACAATTTGCGACAGTTGAAAATTATTTTTTGAATAATTTACTGTAGAAAAGGCAATCCCTGGCGCAATTAAAATTTGCGTCAGTAAAAAATTATTTTTTGCAAAATTTACTACAGAAAAGGCAATCCCTGGCGCAATTAAAATTTGCGACAGTAAAAAATTATTTTTTGCAAAATTTACTGTAGAAAAGGCAATCCCTGGCGCAATTAAAATTTGCGACAGTAAAAAATTTTTTTTTGAATAATTTACTATAGAAAAGGCAATCCCTGGCGTATTTAAAATTTGCGACAGTAAGAAATTAATTTGTGAGAAATTTACTATAGAAAAGGCAATCCCTGGGATATTTAAAATTTGCGACAGTAAAAAATTATTTTTTACAAAATTTACTATAGAAAAGGCAATCCCTGGCGTAATTAAAATTTGCGACAGTATAAAATTATTTTTTGAAAAATTTACTATATAAAAGGCAATCCCCTTCGTAATTAAAATTTGCGACAGTAAAAAATTATTTTTTGAAAATTTTACTATAGAACAGGCAATCCCGGGCGCAATTAAAATTTGCGACAGTAGAAAATTATTTTTTGAATAATTTACTATAGAAAAGGCAATCCCTGGCGTAATTAAAATTTGCGACAGTAAAAAATAATTTTTTGAAAAATTTACTATAGAAAAGGCAATCCTTGGCGTATTTAAAATTTGCGACAGTAAAAAATTATTTTTTGAATAATTTACTATAGAAAAGGCAATCCCTGGCGTAATTAAAATTTGCGACAGTAAAAAATTATTTTTTGAATAATTTACTATAGAAAAGGCAATCCCTGGCGTAATTAAAATTTGCGACAGTATAAAATTATTTTTTGAAAAATTTACTATATAAAAGGCAATCCCTGGCGTAATTAAAATTTGCGACAGTAAAAAAATTATTTTTTGAATAATTTACTATAGAAAAGGCAATCCCTGGCGTAATTAAAATTTGCGACAGTAGAAAATTATTTTTTGAATAATTTACTATAGAAAAGGCAATCCCTAGCGTATTTAAAATTTGCGACAGTAAAAAATTATTTTTTGCAAAATTTACTATAGAAAAGGCAATCCCTGGAGTATTTAAAATTTGCGACAGTATAAAATTAAATTTTGTAAAATTTACTGTAGAAAAGGCAATCCCTGGCGTAATTAAAATTTGCGACAGTATAAAATTATTTTTTGAAAAATTTACTATATAAAAGGCAATCCCCTTCGTAATTAAAATTTGCGACAGTAAAAAATTATTTTTTGAAAATTTTACTATAGAACAGGCAATCCCGGGCGCAATTAAAATTTGCGACAGTAGAAAATTATTTTTTGAATAATTTACTATAGAAAAGGCAATCCCTGGCGTAATTAAAATTTGCGACAGTAAAAAATTATTTTTTGAAAAATTTACTATAGAAAAGGCAATCCTTGGCGTATTTAAAATTTGCGACAGTAAAAAATTATTTTTTGAATAATTTACTATAGAAAAGGCAATCCCTGGCGTAATTAAAATTTGCGACAGTAAAAAATTATTTTTTGAATAATTTACTATAGAAAAGGCAATCCCTGGCGTATTTAAAATTTGCGACAGTAAAAAATTATTTTTTGAATAATTTACTATTGAAAAGGCAATCCCTGGCGTAGTTAAAATTTGCGACAGTAAAAAATTATTTTTTGAATAATTTACTATAGAAAAGGCAATACCTGGCGCAATTACAATTTGCGACAGTAGAAAATTATTTTTTGAATAATTTACTATAGAAAAGGCAATCCCTGGCGCAATTAAAATTTGCGACAGTAGAAAATTATTTTTTGAATAATTTACTATAGAAAAGGCAATCCCTGGCGTATTTAAAATTTGCGACAGTAAAAAATTATTTTTTGAATAATTTACTATAGAAAAGGCAATCCCTGGCGTAATTAAAATTTGCGACAGTATAAAATTATTTTTTGAATAATTTACTATAGAAAAGGCAATCCCTGGCGTAATTAAAATTTGCGACAGTAAAAAATTATTTTTTGCAAAATTTACTATAGAAAAGGCAATCCCTGGAGTATTTAAAATTTGCGACAGTAAAAAATTATTTTTTGAATAATATACTATAGAAAAGGCAATCCCTGGCGTAATTAAAATTTGCGACAGTAGAAAATTTTTTTTGAATAATTTACTATAGAAAAGGCAATCCCTGGCGCAATTAAAATTTGCGACAGTAGAAAATTATTTTTTGAATAATTTACCATAGAAAAGGCAATCCCTGGCGTATTTAAAATTTGCGACAGTATAAAATTATTTTGTGAGAAATTTACTATAGAAAAGGCAATCCCTGGCGTAATTAAAATCTGCGACAGTAGAAAATTATTTTTTGAATAATTTACTATAGAAAAGGCAATCCCTGGCGCAATTAAAATTTGCAACAGTAAAAAATTATTTTTTGGAAAATTTACTGTAGAAAAGGCAATCCCTGGCGGATTTGAAATTTGCGACAGTAAAAAATTATTTTTTGAATAATTTACTATAGAAAAGGCAATCCCTGGCGTAATTAAATTTTGCGACAGTATAAAATTATTTTGTGAGAAATTTACTATAGAAAAGGCAATCCCTGGCGTAATTAAAATTTGCGACAGTAGAAAATTATTTTTTGAAAAGTTTACTATAGAAAAGGCAATCCCTGGCGCAATTAAAATTTGCGACAGTAGAAAATTATTTTTTGAATAATTTACTATAGAAAAGGCAATCCCTGGCTTATTTAAAATTTGCGACAGTAAAAAATTATTTTTTGAATAATTTACTATAGAAAAGGCAATCCCTGGCGTAATTAAAATTTGCGACAGTATAAAATTATTTTTTGAATAATTTACTATTGAAAAGGCAATCCCTGGCGTAATTAAAATTTGCGACAGTAAAAAATTATTTTTTGAATAATTTACTATAGAAAAGGCAATACCTGGCGCAATTACAATTTGCGACAGTAGAAAATTATTTTTTGAATAATTTACTATAGAAAAGGCAATCCCTGGCGTAATTAAAATTTGCGACAATAGAAAATTATTTTTTGGAAAATTTACTGTAGAAAAGGCAATCCCTGGCTTATTTAAAATTTGCGACAGTAAAAAATTATTTTTTGAATAATTTACTATAGAAAAGGCAATCCCTGGCGTAATTAAAATTTGCGACAGTATAAAATTATTTTTTGAATAATTTACTATTGAAAAGGCAGTCCCTGGCGTAGTTAAAATTTGCGACAGTAAAAAATTATTTTTTGAATAATTTACTATAGAAAAGGCAATACCTGGCGCAATTACAATTTGCGACAGTAGAAAATTATTTTTTGAATAATTTACTATAGAAAAGGCAATCCCTGGCGCAATTAAAATTTGCGACAGTAGAAAAATATTTTTTGAATAATTTACTATAGAAAAGGCAATCCCTGGCGTATTTAAAATTTGCGACAGTAAAAAATTATTTTTTGAATAATTTACTATAGAAAAGGCAATCCCTGGCGGATTTGAAATTTGCGACAGTAAAAAATTATTTTTTGAATAATTTACTATAGAAAAGGCAATCCCTGGCGTAATTAAAATTTGCGACAGTATAAAATTATTTTGTGAGAAATTTACTATAGAAAAGGCAATCCCTGGCGTAATTAAAATTTGCGACAGTAGAAAATTATTTTTTGAAAAGTTTACTATAGAAAAGGCAATCCCTGGCGCAATTAAAATTTGCGACAGTAGAAAATTATTTTTTGAATAATTTACTATAGAAAAGGCAATCCCTGGCTTATTTAAAATTTGCGACAGTAAAAAATTATTTTTTGAATAATTTACTATAGAAAAGGCAATCCCTGGCGTAATTAAAATTTGCGACAGTATAAAATTATTTTTTGAATAATTTACTATTGAAAAGGCAATCCCTGGCGTAATTAAAATTTGCGACAGTAAAAAATTATTTTTTGAATAATTTACTATAGAAAAGGCAATACCTGGCGCAATTACAATTTGCGACAGTAGAAAATTATTTTTTGAATAATTTACTATAGAAAAGGCAATCCCTGGCGTAATTAAAATTTGCGACAGTAGAAAATTATTTTTTGAATAATTTACTATAGAAAAGGCAATCCCTGGCGTATTTAAAATTTGCGACAGTAAAAAATTATTTTTTGAATAATTTACTATAGAAAAGGCAATCCCTGGCGTAATTAAAATTTGCGACAGTATAAAATTATTTTTTGAATAATTTACTATAGAAAAGGCAATCCCTGGCGTAATTAAAATTTGCGACAGTAAAAAATAATTTTTTGCAAAATTTACTATAGAAAAGGCAATCCCTGGAGTATTTAAAATTTGCGACAGTAAAAAATTATTTTTTGAATAATATACTATAGAAAAGGCAATCCCTGGCGTAATTAAAATTTGCGACAGTAGAAATTTTTTTTGAATAATTTACTATAGAAAAGCAATCCCTGGCGCAATTAAAATTTGCGACAGTAGAAAATTATTTTTTGAATAATTTACCATAGAAAAGGCAATCCCTGGCGTATTTAAAATTTGCGACAGTATAAAATTATTTTGTGAGAAATTTACTATAGAAAAGGCAATCCCTGGCGTAATTAAAATTTGCGACATTAGAAAATTATTTTTTGAATAATTTACTATAGAAAAGGCAATTCCTGGCGCAATTAAAATTTGCAACACTAAAAAATTATTTTTTGGAAAATTTACTGTAGAAAAGGCAATCCCTGGCGGATTTGAAATTTGCGACAGTAAAAAATTATTTTTTGAATAATTTACTATAGAAAAGGCAATCCCTGGCGTAATTAAAATTTGCGACAGTATAAAATTATTTTGTGAGAAATTTACTATAGAAAGGCAATCCCTGGCGTAATTAAAATTTGCGACAGTAGAAAATTATTTTTTGAAAAGTTTACTATAGAAAAGGCAATCCCTGGCGCAATTAAAATTTGCGACAGTAAAAAATTATTTTTTGCAAAATTTACTGTAGAAAAGGCAATCCCTGGAGCCATTAAAACTTGCGATAGTAAAAAATTATTTTTTTGAATAATTTACTATAGAAAAGGCAATCCCTGGCGGATTTGAAATTTGCGACAGTAAAAAATTATTTTTTGAATAATTTACTATAGAAAAGGCAATCCCTGGCGTAATTAAAATTTGCGACAGTAGAAAATTATTTTTTGAATAATTTACTATAGAAAAGGCAATCCCTGGCGCACTTAAAATTTGCGACAGTATAAAATTATTTTTTGAATAATTTACTATAGAAAAGGCAATCCCTGGCGTAATTAAAATTTGCGACAGTAAAAAATTATTTTTTGAATAATTTACTATAGAAAAGGCAATCCCTGGCGCAATTAAAATTTGCGACAGTTAAAAATTATTTTTTGAATAATTTACTGTAGAAAAGGCAATCCCTGGCGCAATTAAAATTTGCGACAGTAAAAAATTATTTTTTGCAAAATTTAATGTAGAAAAGGCAATCCCTGGCGGATTTGAAATTTGCGACAGTAAAAAATTATTTTTTGAATAATTTACTATAGAAAAGGCAATCCCTGGCGTAATTAAAATTTGCGACAGTAAAAAATTATTTTTTGAATAATTTACTATAGAAAAGGCAATCCCTGGCACACTTACAATTTGCGACAGTAGAAAATTATTTTTTGAATAATTTACTATAGAAAAGGCAATCCCTGGCGTAATTAAAATTTGCGACAGTAAGAAATTAATTTGTGAGAAATTTACTATAGAAAAGGCAATCCCTGGGATATTTAAAATTTGCGACAGTAAAAAATTATTTTTTGAATAATTTACTATAGAAAAGGCAATCCCTGGCGCAATTAAAATTTGCGACAGTAAAAAATTATTTTTTGAATAATTTACTGTAGAAAAGGCAATCCCTGGCGCAATTAAAATTTGCGACAGTTGAAAATTATTTTTTGAATAATTTACTATAGAAAAGGCAATCCCTGGCGTAATTAAAATTTGCGACAGTTGAAAATTATTTTTTGAATAATTTACTATAGAAAAGGCAATCCCTAGCGCAATTACAATTTGCGACAGTTGAAAATTATTTTTTGAATAATTTACTGTAGAAAAGGCAATCCCTGGCGCAATTAAAATTTGCGTCAGTAAAAAATTATTTTTTGCAAAATTTACTACAGAAAAGGCAATCCCTGGCGCAATTAAAATTTGCGACAGTAAAAAATTATTTTTTGCAAAATTTACTGTAGAAAAGGCAATCCCTGGCGCAATTAAAATTTGCGACAGTAAAAATTTTTTTTTTGAATAATTTACTATAGAAAAGGCAATCCCTGGCGTATTTAAAATTTGCGACAGTAAGAAATTAATTTGTGAGAAATTTACTATAGAAAAGGCAATCCCTGGGATATTTAAAATTTGCGACAGTAAAAAATTATTTTTTACAAAATTTACTATAGAAAAGGCAATCCCTGGCGTAATTAAAATTTGCGACAGTATAAAATTATTTTTTGAAAAATTTACTATATAAAAGGCAATCCCCTTCGTAATTAAAATTTGCGACAGTAAAAAATTATTTTTTGAAAATTTTACTATAGAACAGGCAATCCCGGGCGCAATTAAAATTTGCGACAGTAGAAAATTATTTTTTGAATAATTTACTATAGAAAAGGCAATCCCTGTCGTAATTAAAATGTGCGACAGTAAAAAATTATTTTTTGAAAAATTTACTATAGAAAAGGCAATCCTTGGCGTATTTAAAATTTGCGACAGTAAAAAATTATTTTTTGAATAATTTACTATAGAAAAGGCAATCCCTGGCGTAATTAAAATTTGCGACAGTAAAAAATTATTTTTTGAATAATTTACTATAGAAAAGGCAATCCCTGGCGTAATTAAAATTTGCGACAGTATAAAATTATTTTTTGAAAAATTTACTATATAAAAGGCAATCCCTGGCGTAATTAAAATTTGCGACAGTAAAAAAATTATTTTTTGAATAATTTACTATAGAAAAGGCAATCCCTGGCGTAATTAAAATTTGCGACAGTAGAAAATTATTTTTTGAATAATTTACTATAGAAAAGGCAATCCCTGGCGTATTTAAAATTTGCGACAGTAAAAAATTATTTTTTGCAAAATTTACTATAGAAAAGGCAATCCCTGGAGTATTTAAAATTTGCGACAGTATAAAATTAAATTTTGTAAAATTTACTGTAGAAAAGGCAATCCCTGGCGCAATTAAAATTTGCGACATTAGAAAATTATTTTTTGAATAATTTACTGTAGAAAAGGCAATCCCTGGCGCAATTAAAATTTGCGACAGTAGAAAATTATTTTTTGAATAATTTACTATAGAAAAGGCAATCCCTGGCGTATTTAAAATTTGCGACAGTAAAAAATTATTTTTTGAATAATTTACTATAGAAAAGGCAATCCCTGGCTTATTTACAATTTGCGAAAGTAAAAAATTATTTTTTGAATAATTTACTATAGAAAAGGCAATCCCTGGCGTAATTAAAATTTTGCGACAGTAAAAAATTATTTTTTGAATAATTTACTATAGAAAAGGCAATCCCTGGCGTAATTAAAATTTGCGACAGTAGAAAATTATTTTTTGAATAATTTACTATAGAAAAGGCAATCCCTGGCGTAATTAAAATTTGCGTCAGTAGAAAATAATTTTTTGAATAATTTACTATAGAAAAGGCAATCCCTGGCGTAATTAAAATTTGCGACAGTATAAAATTATTTTTTGAATAATTTACTATAGGAAAGGCAATCCCTGGCGTAATTAAAATTTGCGACAGTAGAAAATTATTTTTTGAATAATTTACTATAGAAAAGGCAATCCCTGGCGTAATTAAAATTTGCGACAGTAAAAAATTATTTTTTGAATAATTTACTATAGAAAAGGCAATCCCTGGCGTAATTAAAATTTGCGTCAGTAGAAAATTATTTTTTGAATAATTTACTATAGAAAAGGCAATCCCTGGCGTAATTAAAATTTGCGACAGTATAAAATTATTTTTTGAATAATTTACTATAGGAAAGGCAATCCCTGGCGTAATTAAAATTTGCGACAGTAGAAAATTATATTTTGAATAATTTACTATAGAAAAGGCAATCCCTGGCGTAATTAAAATTTGCGACAGTTGAAAATTATTTTTTGAATAATTTACTATAGAAAAGGCAATCCCTGGCGTAATTAAAATTTGCGACAGTAGAAAATTATTTTTTGAATAATTTACTATAGAAAAGGCAATCCCTGGCGTAATTAAAATTTGCGACAGTAGAAAATTATTTTTTGAATAATTTACTATAGAAAAGGCAATCCCTGGCGTAATTAAAATTTGCGACAGTTGAAAATTATTTTTTGAATAATTTACTATAGAAAAGGCAATCCCTGGCGTAATTAAAATTTGCGACAGTAGAAAATTATTTTTTGAATAATTTACTATAGAAAAGGCAATCCCTGGCGTAATTAAAATTTGCGACAGTATAAAATTATTTTTTGAATAATTTGCTATAGAAAAGGCAATCCCTGGCGTAATTAAAATTTGCGACAGTATAAAATTATTTTTTGAATAATTTACTATAGAAAAGGCAATCCCTGGCGTAATTAAAATTTGCGACAGTAGAAAATTATTTTTTGAATCATTTACTATAGAAAAGGCAATCCCTGGCGTAATTAAAATTTGCGACAGTAGAAAATTATTTTTGAATAATTTACTATAGAAAAGGCAATCCCTGGCGTAATTAAAATTTGCGACAGTATAAAATTATTTTTTGAATAATTTACTATAGAAAAGGCAATCCCTGGCGTAATTAAAATTTGCGACAGTAGAAAATTATTTTTTGAATAATTTACTATAGAAAAGGCAATCCCTGGCGTAATTATAATTTGCGACAGTAGAAAATTATTTTTTGAATAATTTACTATAGAAAAGGCAATCCCTGGCGTATTTAAAATTTGCGACAGTAAAAAATTAATTTGTGAGAAATTTACTATAGAAAAGGCAATCCCTGGGATATTTAAAATTTGCGACAGTAAAAATTATTTTTTTGCAAAATTTACTATAGAAAATCCAATGCCTGGCGTATTTAAAATTTGCAACAGTAAAAAATTATTTTTTGAATAATTTACTATAGAAAAGGCAATCCCTGGCGTAATTAAAATTTGCGACAGTTGAAAATTATTTTTTGAATAATTTACTATAGAAAAGGCAATCCCTGGCGTATTTAAAATTTGCGACAGTATAAAATTATTTTTTGAATAATTTACTATAAAAAAGGCAATCCCTGGCGTAATTAAAATTTGCGACAGTATAAAATTATTTTTTGAATAATTTACTATAGAAAAGGCAATCCCTGGCGTAATTAAAATTTGCGACAGTATAAAATTATTTTTTGAATAATTTACTATAGAAAAGGCAATCCCTGGCGCAATTAAAATTTGCGACAGTAGAAAATTATTTTTTGAATAATATACTATAGAAAAGGCAATCCCTGGCGTAATTAAAATTTGCGACAGTAGAAAATTATTTTTTGAATAATTTACTATAGAAAAGGCAATCCCTGGCGTAATTAAAATTTGCGACAGTTGAAAATTATTTTTAGAATAATTTACTATAGAAAAGGCAATCCCTGGCGTAATTAAAATTTGCGACAGTAGAAAATTATTTTTTGAATAATTTACTATAGAAAAGGCAATCCCTGGCGCACTTAAAATTTGCGACAGTATAAAATTATTTTTTGAATAATTTACTATAGAAAAGGCAATCCCTGGCGCACTTAAAATTTGCGACAGTATAAAATTATTTTTTGAATAATTTACTATAGAAAAGGCAATCCCTGGCGTAATTAAAATTTGCGACAGTAAAAAATTATTTTTTGAATAATTTACTATAGAAAAGGCAATCCCTGGCGCAATTAAAATTTGCGACAGTAAAAAATTATTTTTTGAATAATTTACTGTAGAAAAGGCAATCCCTGGCGCAATTAAAATTTGCGACAGTAAAAAATTATTTTTTGCAAAATTTAATGTAGAAAAGGCAATCCCTGGCGGATTTGAAATTTGCGACAGTAAAAAATTATTTTTTGAATAATTTACTATAGAAAAGGCAATCCCTGGCGCAATTACAATTTGCGACAGTAGAAAATTATTTTTTGAATAATTTACTATAGAAAAGGCAATCCCTGGCGTAATTAAAATTTGCGACAGTAAGAAATTAATTTGTGAGAAATTTACTATAGAAAAGGCAATCCCTGGGATATTTAAAATTTGCGACAGTAAAAAATTATTTTTTGAATAATTTACTATAGAAAAGGCAATCCCTGGCGCAATTAAAATTTGCGACAGTAAAAAATTATTTTTTGAATAATTTACTGTAGAAAAGGCAATCCCTGGCGCAATTAAAATTTGCGACAGTAGAAAATTATTTTTTGAATAATTTACTATAGAAAAGGCAATCCCTGGCGTAATTAAAATTTGCGACAGTATAAAATTATTTTTTGAATAATTTACTATAGAAAAGGCAATCCCTGGCGTAATTAAAATTTGCGACAGTAGAAAATTATTTTTTGAATAATTTACTATAGAAAAGGCAATCCCTGGCGTAATTAAAATTTGCGACAGTATAAAATTATTTTTTGAATAATTTACTATAGGAAAGGCAATCCCTGGCGTATTTAAAATTTGCGACAGTATAAAATTATTTTTTGAATAATTTACTATAGAAAAGGCAATCCCTGGCGTAATTAAAATTTGCGACAGTATAAAATTATTTTTTGAATAATTTACTATAGAAAAGGCAATCCCTGGCGTAATTAAAATTTGCGACAGTATAAAATTATTTTTTGAATAATTTACTATAGAAAAGGCAATCCCTGGCGCAATTAAAATTTGCGACAGTAGAAAATTATTTTTTGAATAATATACTATAGAAAAGGCAATCCCTGGCGTAATTAAAATTTGCGACAGTAGAAAATTATTTTTTGAATAATTTACTATAGAAAAGGCAATCCCTGGCGTAATTAAAATTTGCGACAGTTGAAAATTATTTTTAGAATAATTTACTATAGAAAAGGCAATCCCTGGCGTAATTAAAATTTGCGACAGTATAAAATTATTTTTTGAATAATTTACTATAGAAAAGGCAATCCCTGGCGTAATTAAAATTTGCGACAGTATAAAATTATTTTTTGAATAATTTACTATAGAAAAGGCAATCCCTGGCGCAATTAAAATTTGCGACAGTAGAAAATTATTTTTTGAATAATATACTATAGAAAAGGCAATCCCTGGCGTAATTAAAATTTGCGACAGTAGAAAATTATTTTTTGAATAATTTACTATAGAAAAGGCAATCCCTGGCATAATTAAAATTTGCGACAGTTGAAAATTATTTTTAGAATAATTTACTATAGAAAAGGCAATCCCTGGCGTAATTAAAATTTGCGACAGTAGAAAATTATTTTTTGAATAATTTACTATAGAAATGGCAATCCCTGGCGTAATTAAAATTTGCGACAGTATAAAATTATTTTTTGAATAATTTACTATAGAAAAGGCAATCCCTGGCGTAATTAAAATTTGCGACAGTAGAAAATTATTTTTTGAATCATTTACTATAGAAAAGGCAATCCCTGGCGTAATTAAAATTTGCGACAGTTGAAAATTATTTTTTGAATAATTTACTATAGAAAAGGCAATCCCTGGCGTAATTAAAATTTGCGACAGTTGAAAATTATTTTTTGAATAATTTACTATAGAAAAGGCAATCCCTGGCGTAATTAAAATTTGCGACAGTTGAAAATTATTTTTTGAATAATTTACTATAGAAAAGGCAATCCCTGGCGTAATTAAAATTTGCGACAGTAGAAAATTATTTTTTGAATAATTTACTATAGAAAAGGCAATCCCTGGCGTAATTAAAATTTGCGACAGTATAAAATAATTTTTTGAATAATTTACTATAGAAAAGGCAATCCCTGGCGTAATTAAAATTTGCGACAGTAGAAAATTATTTTTTGAATAATTTACTATAGAAAAGGCAATCCCTGGCGTAATTAAAATTTGCGACAGTAGAAAATTATGTTTTGAATAATTTACTATAGAAAAGGCAATCCCTGGCGTATTTAAAATTTGCGACAGCAAAAAATTAATTTGTGAGAAATTTACTATAGAAAAGGCAATCCCTGGGATATTTAAAATTTGCGAGAGTAAAAAATTATTTTTTTGCAAAATTTACTATAGAAAAGGCAATCCCTGGCGTATATAAAATTTGCGACTGTAAAAAATTATTTTTTGAATAATTTACTATAGAAAAGGCAATCCCTGGCGTAATTAAAATTTGCGACAGTTGAAAATTATTTTTTGAATAATTTACTATAGAAAAGGCAATCCCTGGCGTATTTAAAATTTGCGAGAGTATAAAATTATTTTTTGAATAATTTACTATAGAAAAGGCAATCCCTGGCGTAATTAAAATTTGCGACAGTAGAAAATTATTTTTTGAATAATTTACTATAGAAAAGGCAATCCCTGGCGCAATTAAAATTTGCGACAGTAGAAAATTATTTTTTGAATAATTTACTATAGAAAAGGCAATCCCTGGCGTATTTAAAATTTGCGACAGTAAAAAATTAATTTGTGAGAAAGTTACTATAGAAAAGGCAATCCCTGGGATATTTAAAATTTGCGACAGTAAAAAATTATTTTTTTGCAAAATTTACTATAGAAAAGGCAATTCCTGGCGTATTTAAAATTTGCGACTGTAAAAAATTATTTTTTGAATAATTTACTATAGAAAAGGCAATCCCTGGCGTAATTAAAATTTGCGACAGTATAAAATTATTTTTTGAATAATTTACTATAGAAAAGGCAATCCATGGCGTAATTAAAATTTGCGACAGTAAAAAATTATTTTTTGAATAATTTACTATAGAAAAGGCAATCCCTGGCGCAATTAAAATTTGCGACAGTAGAAAATTATTTTTTGAATAATTTACTATAGAAAAGGCAATCCCTGGCGTAATTAAAATTTGCGACAGTAAAAAATTATTTTTTGAAAAATTTACTATAGAAAAGGCAATCCCTGCCGTATTTAAAATTTGCGACAGTAAAAAATTATTTTTTGAATAATTTACTATAGAAAAGGCAATCCCTGGCGTATTTAAAATTTGCGACAGAAAAAAATTATTTTTTGAATAATTTACTATAGAAAAGCCAATCCCTGGCGTAATTAAAATTTGCGACAGTAAAAAATTATTTTTTGAATAATTTACTATAGAAAAGGCAATCCCTGGCGAAATTAAAATTTGCGACAGTATAAAATTATTTTTTGGAAAATTTACTATACAAAAGGCACTCCCTGGCGTAATTAAAATTTGCGACAGTAAAAAATTATTTTTTGAATAATTTACTATAGAAAAGGCAATCCCTGGCGGATTTGAAATTTGCGACAGTAAAAATTTATTTTTTGAATAATTTACTATAGAAAAGGCAATCCCTGTCGTAATTAAAATTTGCGACAGTAGAAAATTATTTTTTGAAAAGTTTACTATAGAAAAGGCAATCCCTGGCGTAATTAAAATTTGCGACAGTAAAAAATTATTTTTTGAATAATTTACTATAGAAAAGGCAATCCCTGGCGCACTTAAAATTTGCGACAGTAAAAAATTAATTTGTGAGAATTTTACTATAGAAAAGGCAATCCCTGGGATATTTAAAATTTGCGACAGTAAAAAATTATTTTTTGAATAATTTACTATAGAAAAGGCAATCCCTGGCGTATTTAAAATTTGCGAGAGTAAAAAATTATATTTTGAATAATTTACTATAGAAAATGCAATCCCTGGCGTAATTAAAATTTGCGACAGTAGAAAATTATTTTTTGAATAATTTACTATAGAAAAAGCAATCCCTGGCGTAATTAAAATTTGCGACAGTAGAAAATTATTTTTTGAATAATTTACTATAGAAAAGGCAATCCCTGGCGTAATTAAAATTTGCGACAGAAGAAAATTATTTTTTGAATAATTTACTATAGAAAAGGCAATCCCTGGCGTATTTAAAATTTGCGACAGTAAAAAATTAATTTGTGAGAAATTTACTATAGAAAAGGCAATCCCTGGGATATTTAAAATTTGCGACAGTAAAAAATTATTTTTTTGCAAAATTTACTATAGAAAAGGCAATCCCTGGCGTATTTAAAATTTGCGACAGTAAAAAATTATTTTTTGAATAATTTACTATAGAAAAGGCAATCCCTGGCGCAATTAAAATTTGCGACAGTAGAAAATTATTTTTTGAATAATTTACTATAGAAAAGGCAAACCCTGGCGTAATTAAAATTTGCGACAGTATAAAATTATTTTTTGAATAATTTACTATAGAAAAGGCAATCCCTGGCGTAATTAAAATTTGCGACAGTTGAAAATTATTTTTTGAATAATTTACTATAGAAAAGTCAATCCCTGGCGTAATTAAAATTTGCGACAGTAGAAAATTATTTTTTGAAAAGTTTACTATAGAAAAGGCAATCCCTGGCGTAATTAAAATTTACGACAGTAAAAAATTATTTTTTGAATAATTTACTATAGAAAAGGCAATCCCTGGCGTAACTAAAATTTGCGACAGTAAAAAATTATTTTTTGAATAATTTACTATAGAAAAGGCAAACCCTGGCGTAATTAAAATTTGCGACAGTAGAAAATTATTTTTTGAATAATTTACTATAGAAAAGGCAATCCCTGGCGTAATTAAAATTTGCGACAGTTGAAAATTATTTTTTGAATAATTTACTATAGAAAAGGCAATCCCTGGCGTATTTAAAATTTGCGACAGTTGAAAATTATTTTTTGAATAATTTACTATAGAAAAGGCAATCCCTGGCATAATTAAAATTTGCGACAGTTGAAAATTATTTTTTGAATAATTTACTATAGAAAAGGCAAACCCTGGCGTAATTAAAATTTGCGACAGTAGAAAATTATTTTTTGAATAATTTACTATAGAAAAGGCAATCCCTGGCGTAATTAAAATTTGCGACAGTTGAAAATTATTTTTTGAATAATTTACTATAGAAAAGTCAATCCCTGGCGTAATTAAAATTTGCGACAGTAGAAAATTATTTTTTGAAAAGTTTACTATAGAAAAGGCAATCCCTGGCGTAATTAAAATTTGCGACAGTAAAAAATTATTTTTTGAATAATTTACTATAGAAAAGGCAATCCCTGGCGCACTTAAAATTTGCGACAGTAAAAAATTAATTTGTGAGAATTTTACTATAGAAAAGGCAATCCCTGGGATATTTAAAATTTGCGACAGTAAAAAATTATTTTTTGAATAATTTACTATAGAAATGGCAATCCCTGGCGCAATTAAAACTTGCGATAGTAAAAAATTATTTTTTGAATAATTTACTATAGAAAAGGCAATCCCTGGCGGATTTGAAATTTGCGACAGTAAAAATTTATTTTTTGAATAATTTACTATAGAAAAGGCAATCCCTGGCGTAATTAAAATTTGCGACAGTAGAAAATTATTTTTTGAAAAGTTTACTATAGAAAAGGCAATCCCTGGCGTAATTAAAATTTGCGACAGTACAAAATTATTTTTTGAATAATTTACTATAAAAAAGGCAATCCCTGGCGCACTTAAAATTTGCGACAGTAAAAAATTAATTTGTGAGAATTTTACTATAGAAAAGGCAATCCCTGGGATATTTAAAATTTGCGACAGTAGAAAATTATTTTTTGAATAATTTACTACAGAAAAGGCAATCCCTGGCGTAATTAAAATTTGCGACAGTAGAAAATTATTTTTTGAATAATTTACTATAGAAAAGGCAATCCCTGGCGTATTTAAAATTTGCGACAGTAAAAAATTAATTTGTGAGAAATTTACTATAGAAAAGGCAATCCCTGGTATATTTAAATTTGCGACAGTAAAAAATTATTTTTTTGCAAAATTTACTATAGAAAAGGCAATCCCTGGCGTATTTAAAACTTGCGACAGTAAAAAATTATTTTTTGAATAATTTACTATAGAAAAGGCAATCCCTGGCGCAATTAAAATTTCCGACAGTAGAAAATTATTTGTTGAATAATTTACTATAGAAAAGGCAATCCCTGGCGCACTTAAAATTTGCGACAGTATAAAATTATTTTTTGAATAATTTACTATAGAAAAGGCAATCCCTGGCGCAATTACAATTTGCGACAGTAAAAAATTAATATTTTGAAAAATTTACTGTAGAAAAGGCAATCCCTGGCGCAATTAAAATTTGCGATAGTAAAAAATTATTTTTTGAATAATTTACTATAGAAAAGGCAATGCCTGGCGCACTTAAAATTTGCGAAAGTATAAAATTATTTTTTGAATAATTTACTATAGAAAAGGCAATCCCTGGCGTAATTAAAATTTGCGACAGTAAAAAATTATTTTTTGAATAATTTACTATAGAAAAGGCAATCCCTGGCGCAATTAAAATTTGCGACAGTAAAAAATTATTTTTTGAATAATTTACTGTAGAATAGGCAATCCCTGGCGCAATTAAAATTTGCGACAGTAAAAAATTATTTTTTGCAAAATTTACTGTAGAAAAGGCAATCCCTGGCGGATTTGAAATTTGCGACAGTATAAAATTATTTTATGAATAATTTACTATAGAAAAGGCAATCCCTGGCGTAATTAAAATTTGCGACAGTTGAAAATTATTTTTTGAATAATTTACTATAGAAAAAGCAATCCCTGGCGTAATTAAAATTTGCGACAGTAGAAAATTATTTTTTGAATAATTTACTATAGAAAAGGCAATCCCTGGCGTAATTAAAATTTGCGACAGTATAAAATTATTTTTTGAATAATTTACTATAGAAAAGGCAATCCCTGGCGTAATTAAAATTTGCGACAGTTGAAAATTATTTTTTGAATAATTTACTATAGAAAAGGCAATCCCTGGCGTAATTAATATTTGCGACAGTAGAAAATTATTTTTTGAATAATTTACTATAGAAAAGGCAATCCCTGGCGTAATTAAAATTTGCGGCAGTTGAAAATTATTTTTTGAATAATTTACTATAGAAAAGGCAATCCCTGGCGTAATTAAAATTTGCGACAGTAGAAAATTATTTTTTGAATAATTTACTATAGAAAAGGCAATCCCTGGCGTAATTAAAATTTGCGACAGTATAAAATTATTTTTTGAATAATTTACTATAGAAAAGGCAATCCCTGGCGTAATTAAAATTTGCGACAGTTGAAAATTATTTTTTGAATAATTTACTATAGAAAAGGCAATCCCTGGCGCAATTAAAATTTGCGACAGTAAAAAATTATTTTTTGAATAATTTACTGTAGAAAAGGCAATCCCTGGCGCAATTAAAATTTGCGACAGTAAAAAATTATTTTTTGCAAAATTTACTGTAGAAAAGGCAATCCCTGGCGGATTTGAAATTTGCGACAGTATAAAATTATTTTATGAATAATTTACTATAGAAAAGGCAATCCCTGGCGTAATTAAAATTTGCGACAGTTGAAAATTATTTTTTGAATAATTTACTATAGAAAAATCAATCCCTGGCGTAATTAAAATTTGCGACAGTAGAAAATTATTTTTTGAATAATTTACTATAGAAAAGGCAATCCCTGGCGTAATTAAAATTTGCGACAGTATAAAATTATTTTTTGAATAATTTACTATAGAAAAGGCAATCCCTGGCGTAATTAAAATTTGCGACAGTTGAAAATTATTTTTTGAATAATTTACTATAGAAAAGGCAATCCCTGACGTAATTAATATTTGCGACAGTAGAAAATTATTTTTTGAATAATTTACTATAGAAAAGGCAATCCCTGGCGTAATTAAAATTTGCGACAGTTGAAATTTATTTTTTGAATAATTTACTATAGAAAATTCAATCCCTGGCGTAATTAAAATTTGCGACAGTAGAAAATTATTTTTTGAATAATTTACTATAGAAAAGGCAATCCCTGGCGTAATTAAAATTTGCGACAGTATAAAATTATTTTTTGAATAATTTACTATAGAAAAGGCAATCCCTGGCGTAATTAAAATTTGCGACAGTTGAAAATTATTTTTTGAATAATTTACTATAGAAAAGGCAATCCCTGGCGTAATTAAAATTTGCGACAGTTGAAAATTATTTTTTGAATAATTTACTATAGAAAAGGCAAAACCTGGCGTAATTAAAATTTGCGACAGTAGAAAATTATTTTTTGAATAATTAACTATAGAAAAGGCAATCCCTGGCGTAATTAAAATTTGCGACAGTTGAAAATTATTTTTTGAATAATTTACTATAGAAAAGTCAATCCCTGGCGTAATTAAAATTTGCGACAGTAGAAAATTATTTTTTGAATAATTTACTATAGAAAAGGCAATCCCTGGCGTAATTAGAATTTGCGACAGTAGAAAATTATTTTTTGAATAATTTACGATAGAAAAGGCAATCCCTGGCGTATTTAAAATTTGCGACAGTAAAAAATTAATTTGTGAGAAATTTACTATAAAAAAGGCAATCCCTGGGATATTTAAAATTTGCGACAGTAAAAAATTATTTTTTTGCAAAATTTACTATAGAAAAGGTAATCCCTGGCGTATTTAAAATTTGCGACAGTAAAAAATTATTTTTTGAATAATTTACTATAGAAAAGGCAATCCCTGGCGTAATTAAAATTTGCGACAGTTGAAAATTATGTTTCGAATAATTTACTATAGAAAAGGCAATCCCTGGCGTAATTAAAATTTGCGACAGTAGAAAATTATTTTTTGCAAAATTTACTATAGAAAAGGCAATCCCTGTCGTTATTAAAATTTTCGACAGTAAAAAATTAATATTTTGAAAAATTTACTGTAGAAAAGGCAATCCCTGGCGCAATTAAAATTTAGGATAGTAAAAAATTATTTTTTGAATAATTTGCTATAGAAAAGGCAATTCCTGGCGCAATTAAAATTTGCGACAGTAGAAAATTATTTTTTGAATAATTTACTTTAGAAAAGGCAATCCCTGGCGTAATTAAAATTTGCGACAGTAGAAAATTATTTTTTGAATAATTTACTATAGAAAAGGCAATCCCCGGCGTAATTAAAATTTGCGACAGTAGAAAATTATTTTTTGAATAATTTACTATAGAAAAGGCAATCCCTGGCGTATTTAAAATTTGCGACAGTTGAAAATTATTTTTTGAATAATTTACTATAGAAAAAGCAATCCCTGGCGTAATTAAAATTTGCGACAGTTGAAAATTATTTTTTGAATAATTTACTATAGAAAAGGCAATCCCTGGCGCACTTAAAATTTGCGACAGTAAAAAATTATTTTTTGAATAATTTACTATAGAAAAGGCAATCCCTGGCGTAGTTAAAATTTGCGACAGTTGAAAATTATTTTTTGAATAATTTACTATAGAAAAGGTAATCCCTGGCGTAATTAAAATTTGCGACAGTATAAAATTATTTTTTGAATAATTTACTATAGAAAAGGCAATCCCTGGCGTAATTAAAATTTGCGACAGTTGAAAATTATTTTTTGAATAATTTACTATAGAAAAGGCAATCCCTGGCGTAATTAAAATTTGCGACAGTTGAAAATTATTTTTTGAATAATTTACTATAGAATAGGCAATACCTGGCGTAATTAAAATTTGCGACAGTAGAAAATTATTTTTTGAATAATTTACTGTAGAAAAGGCAATCCCTGGCGCAATTAAAATTTGCGACAGTAAAAAATTATTTTTTGAATAATTTACTATAGAAAAGGCAATCCCTGGCTTAGTTAAAATTTGCGACAGTAGAAAATTATTTTTTGAATAATTTACTATAGAATAGGCAAACCCTGGCGTAATTAAAATTTGCGACAGTAGAAAATTATTTTTTGAATAATTAACTATAGAAAAGGCAATCCCTGGCGTAATTAAAATTTGCGACAGTTGAAAATTATATTTTGAATAATTTACTATAGAAAAGTCAATCCCTGGCGTAATTAAAATTTGCGACAGTAGAAAATTATTTTTTGAATAATTTACTATAGAAAAGGCAATCACTGGCGTAATTAGAATTTGCGACAGTAGAAAATTATTTTTTGAATAATTTACTATAGAAAAGGCAATCCCTGGCGTATTTAAAATTTGCGACAGTAAAAAATTAATTTGTGAGAAATTTACTATAGAAAAGGCAATCCCTGGGATATTTAAAATTTGCGACAGTAAAAAATTATTTTTTTGCAAAATTTACTATAGAAAAGGTAATCCCTGGCGTATTTAAAATTTGCGACAGTAAAAAATTATTTTTTGAATAATTTACTATAGAAAAGGCAATCCCTGGCGTAATTAAAATTTGCGACAGTTGAAAATTATTTTTTGAATAATTTACTATAGAAAAGGCAATCCCTGGCGTAATTAAAATTTGCGACAGTAGAAAATTATTTTTTGCAAAATTTACTATAGAAAAGGCAATCCCTGGCGTTATTAAAATTTTCGACAGTAAAAAATTAATATTTTGAAAAATTTACTGTAGAAAAAGCAATCCCTGGCGCAATTAAAATTTGCGATAGTAAAAAATTATTTTTTGAATAATTTACTATAGAAAAGGCAATCCCTGGCGGATTTGAAATTTGCGACAGTAAAAATTTATTTTTTGAATAATTTACTATAGAAAAGGCAATCCCTGGCGTAATTAAAATTTGCGACAGTAGAAAATTATTTTTTGAAAAGTTTACTATAGAAAAGGCAATCCCTGGCGTAATTAAAATTTGCGACAGTAAAAAATTATTTTTTGAATAATTTACTATAGAAAAGGCAATCCCTGGCGCACTTAAAATTTGCGACACTAAAAAATTAATTTGTGAGAATTTTACTATAGAAAAGGCAATCCCTGGGATATTTAAAATTTGCGACAGTAAAAAATTATTTTTTGAATAATTTACTATAGAAAAGGCAATCCCTGGCGTAATTAAAATTTGCGACAGTAGAAAATTATTTTTTGAATAATTTACTATAGAAAAGGCAATCCCTGGCGTAATTAAAATTTGCGACAGTAGAAAATTATTTTTTGAATAATTTACTATAGAAAAGGCAATCCCTGGAGTATTTAAAATTTGCGACAGTAAAAAATTAATTTGTGAGAAATTTACTATAGAAAAGGCAATCCCTGGGATATTTAAATTTGCGACAGTAAAAAATTATTTTTTTGCAAAATTTACTATAGAAAAGGCAATCCCTGGCGTATTTAAAACTTGCGACGGTAAAAAATTATTTTTTGAATAATTTACTATAGAAAAGGCAATCCCTGGCGCAATTAAAATTTGCGACAGTAGAAAATTATTTGTTGAATAATTTACTATAGAAAAGGCAATCCCTGGCGCACTTAAAATTTGTGACAGTATAAAATTATTTTTTGAATAATTTACTATAGAAAAGGCAATCCCTGGCGCAATTACAATTTGCGACAGTAAAAAATTAATATTTTGAAAAATTTTCTGTAGAAAAGGCAATCCCTGGCGCAATTAAAATTTGCGATAGTAAAAAATTATTTGTTGAATAATTTACTATAGAAAAGGCAATCCCTGGCGCACTTAAAATTTGCGAAAGTATAAAATTATTTTTTGAATAATTTACTATAGAAAAGGCAATCCCTGGCGTAATTAAAATTTGCGACAGTAAAAAATTATTTTTTGAATAATTTACTATAGAAAAGACAATCCCTGGCGCAATTAAAATTTGCGACAGTAAAAAATTATTTTTTGAATAATTTACTGTAGAAAAGGCAATCACTGGCGCAATTAAAATTTGCGACAGTAAAAAATTATTTTTTGCAAAATTTACTGTAGAAAAGGCAATCCCTGGCGGATTTGAAATTTGCGACAGTATAAAATTATTTTATGAATAATTTACTATAGAAAAGGCAATCCCTGGCGTAATTAAAATTTGCGACAGTTGAAAATTATTTTTTGAATAATTTACTATAGAAAAAGCAATCCCTGGCGTAATTAAAATTTGCGACAGTTGAAAATTATTTTTTGAATAATTTACTATAGAAAAGGCAATACCTGGCGTAATTAAAATTTGCGACAGTAGAAAATTATTTTTTGAATAATTTACTGTAGAAAAGGCAATCCCTGGCGCAATTAAAATTTGCGACAGTTGAAAATTCTTTTTTGAATAATTTACTATAGAAAAGGTAATCCCTGGCGTAATTAAAATTTGCGACAGTATAAAATTATTTTTTGAATAATTTACTATAGAAAAGGCAATCCCTGGCGTAATTAAAATTTGCGACAGTTGAAAATTATTTTTTGAATAATTTACTATAGAAAAGGCAATCCCTGGCGTAATTAAAATTTGCGACAGTTGAAAATTATTTTTTGAATAATTTACTATAGAAAAGGCAATACCTGGCGTAATTAAAATTTGCGACAGTAGAAAATTATTTTTTGAATAATTTACTGTAGAAAAGGCAATCCCTGGCGCAATTAAAATTTGCGACAGTAAAAAATTATTTTTTGAATAATTTACTATAGAAAAGGCAATCCCTGGCGTAGTTAAAATTTGCGACAGTAGAAAATTATTTTTTGAATAATTTACTATAGAATAGGCAAACCCTGGCGTAATTAAAATTTGCGACAGTAGAAAATTATTTTTTGAATAATTAACTATAGAAAAGGCAATCCCTGGCGTAATTAAAATTTGCGACAGTTGAAAATTATATTTTGAATAATTTACTATAGAAAAGTCAATCCCTGGCGTAATTAAAATTTGCGACAGTAGAAAATTATTTTTTGAATAATTTACTATAGAAAAGGCAATCACTGGCGTAATTAGAATTTGCGACAGTAGAAAATTATTTTTTGAATAATTTACTATAGAAAAGGCAATCCCTGGCGTATTTAAAATTTGCGACAGTAAAAAATTAATTTGTGAGAAATTTACTATAGAAAAGGCAATCCCTGGGATATTTAAAATTTGCGACAGTAAAAAATTATTTTTTTGCAAAATTTACTATAGAAAAGGTAATCCCTGGCGTATTTAAAATTTGCGACAGTAAAAAATTATTTTTTGAATAATTTACTATAGAAAAGGCAATCCCTGGCGTAATTAAAATTTGCGACAGTTGAAAATTATTTTTTGAATAATTTACTATAGAAAAGGCAATCCCTGGCGTAATTAAAATTTGCGACAGTAGAAAATTATTTTTTGCAAAATTTACTATAGAAAAGGCAATCCCTGGCGTTATTAAAATTTTCGACAGTAAAAAATTAATATTTTGAAAAATTTACTGTAGAAAAGGCAATCCCTGGCGCAATTAAAATTTGCGATAGTAAAAAATTATTTTTTGAATAATTTACTATAGAAAAGGCAATCCCTGGCGGATTTGAAATTTGCGACAGTAAAAATTTATTTTTTGAATAATTTACTATAGAAAAGGCAATCCCTGGCGTAATTAAAATTTGCGACAGTAGAAAATTATTTTTTGAAAAGTTTACTATAGAAAAGGCAATCCCTGGCGTAATTAAAATTTGCGACAGTAAAAAATTATTTTTTGAATAATTTACTATAGAAAAGGCAATCCCTGGCGCACTTAAAATTTGCGACACTAAAAAATTAATTTGTGAGAATTTTACTATAGAAAAGGCAATCCCTGGGATATTTAAAATTTGCGACAGTAAAAAATTATTTTTTGAATAATTAACTATAGAAAAGGCAATCCCTGGCGTAATTAAAATTTGCGACAGTAGAAAATTATTTTTTGAATAATTTACTATAGAAAAGGCAATCCCTGGCGTAATTAAAATTTGCGACAGTAGAAAATTATTTTTTGAATAATTTACTATAGAAAAGGCAATCCCTGGAGTATTTAAAATTTGCGACAGTAAAAAATTAATTTGTGAGAAATTTACTATAGAAAAGGCAATCCCTGGGATATTTAAATTTGCGACAGTAAAAAATTATTTTTTTGCAAAATTTACTATAGAAAAGGCAATCCCTGGCGTATTTAAAACTTGCGACAGTAAAAAATTATTTTTTGAATAATTTACTATAGAAAAGGCAATCCCTGGCGCAATTAAAATTTGCGACAGTAGAAAATTATTTGTTGAATAATTTACTATAGAAAAGGCAATCCCTGGCGCACTTAAAATTTGTGACAGTATAAAATTATTTTTTGAATAATTTACTATAGAAAAGGCAATCCCTGGCGCAATTACAATTTGCGACAGTAAAAAATTAATATTTTGAAAAATTTACTGTAGAAAAGGCAATCCCTGGCGCAATTAAAATTTGCGATAGTAAAAAATTATTTGTTGAATAATTTACTATAGAAAAGGCAATCCCTGGCGCACTTAAAATTTGCGAAAGTATAAAATTATTTTTTGAATAATTTACTATAGAAAAGGCAATCCCTGGCGTAATTAAAATTTGCGACAGTAAAAAATTATTTTTTGAATAATTTACTATAGAAAAGACAATCCCTGGCGCAATTAAAATTTGCGACAGTAAAAAATTATTTTTTGAATAATTTACTGTAGAAAAGGCAATCCCTGGCGCAATTAAAATTTGCGACAGTAAAAAATTATTTTATGAATAATTTACTATAGAAAAGGCAATCCCTGGCGTAATTAAAATTTGCGACAGTTGAAAATTATTTTTTGAATAATTTACTATAGAAAAAGCAATCCCTGGCGTAATTAAAATTTGCGACAGTAGAAAATTATTTTTTGAATAATTTACTATAGAAAAGGCAATCCCTGGCGTAATTAAAATTTGCGACAGTATAAAATTATTTTTTGAATAATTTACTATAGAGAAGGCAATCCCTGTCGTAATTAAAATTTGCGACAGTATAAAATTATTTTTTGAATAATTTACTATAGAAAAGGCAATCCCTGGCGTAATTAAAATTTGCGACAGTTGAAAATTATTTTTTGAATAATTTACTATAGAAAAGGCAATCCCTGGCGTAATTAAAATTTGCGACAGTTGAAAATTATTTTTTGAATAATTTACTATAGAAAAGGCAAACCCTGGCGTAATTAAAATTTGCGACAGTAGAAAATTATTTTTTGAATAATTAACTATAGAAAAGGCAATCCCTGGCGTAATTAAAATTTGCGACAGTTGAAAATTATTTTTTGAATAATTTACTATAGAAAAGTCAATCCCTGGCGAAATTAAAATTTGCGACAGTAGAAAATTATTTTTTGAATAATTTACTATAGAAAAGGCAATCCCTGGCGTAATTAGAATTTGCGACAGTAGAAAATTCTTTTTTGAATAATTTACTATAGAAAAGGCAATCCCTGGCGTATTTAAAATTTGCGACAGTAAAAAATTAATTTGTGAGAAATTTACTATAGAAAAGGCAATCCCTGGGATATTTCAAATTTGCGACAGTAAAAAATTATTTTTTTGCAAAATTTACTATAGAAAAGGTAATCCCTGGCGTATTTAAAATTTGCGACAGTAAAAAATTATTTTTTGAATAATTTACTATAGAAAAGGCAATCCCTGGCGTAATTAAAATTTGCGACAGTTGAAAATTATGTTTTGAATAATTTACTATAGAAAAGGCAATCCCTGGCGTAATTAAAATTTGCGACAGTAGAAAATTATTTTTTGCAAAATTTACTATAGAAAAGGCAATCCCTGTCGTTATTAAAATTTTCGACAGTAAAAAATTAATATTTTGAAAAATTTACTGTAGAAAAGGCAATCCCTGGCGCAATTAAAATTTGCGATAGTAAAAAATTATTTTTTGAATAATTTACTATAGAAAAGGCAATTCCTGGCGCAATTAAAATTTGCGACAGTAGAAAATTATTTTTTGAATAATTTACTATAGAAAAGGCAATCCCTGGCGTAATTAAAATTTGCGACAGTAGAAAATTATTTTTTGAATAATTTACTATAGAAAAGGCAATCCCCGGCGTAATTAAAATTTGCGACAGTAGAAAATTATTTTTTGAATAATTTACTATAGAAAAGGCAATCCCTGGCGTATTTAAAATTTGCGACAGTTGAAAATTATTTTTTGAATAATTTACTATAGAAAAAGCAATCCCTGGCGTAATTAAAATTTGCGACAGTTGATAATTATTTTTTGAATAATTTACTATAGAAAAGGCAATCCCTGGCGCACTTAAAATTTGCGACAGTAAAAAATTATTTTGTGAATAATTTACTATAGAAAAGGCAATCCCTGGCGTAGTTAAAATTTGCGACAGTTGAAAATTATTTTTTGAATAATTTACTATAGAAAAGGTAATCCCTGGCGTAATTAAAATTTGCGACAGTATAAAATTATTTTTTGAATAATTTACTATAGAAAAGGCAATCCCTGGCGTAATTAAAATTTGCGACAGTTGAAAATTATTTTTTGAATAATTTACTATAGAAAAGGCAATCCCTGGCGTAATTAAAATTTGCGACAGTTGAAAATTATTTTTTGAATAATTTACTATAGAAAAGGCAATACCTGGCGTAATTAAAATTTGCGACAGTAGAAAATTATTTTTTGAATAATTTACTGTAGAAAAGGCAATCCCTGGCGCAATTAAAATTTGCGACAGTAAAAAATTATTTTTTGAATAATTTACTATAGAAAAGGCAATCCCTGGCGTAGTTAAAATTTGTGACAGTAGAAAATTATTTTTTGAATAATTTACTATAGAAAGGCAAACCCTGGCGTTATTAAAATTTGCGACAGTAGAAAATTATTTTTTGAATAATTAACTATAGAAAAGGCAATCCCTGGCGTAATTAAAATTTGCGACAGTTGAAAATTATTTTTTGAATAATTTACTATAGAAAAGTCAATCCCTGGCGTAATTAAAATTTGCGACAGTAGAAAATTATTTTTTGAATAATTTACTATAGAAAAGGCAATCACTGGCGTAATTAGAATTTGCGACAGTAGAAAATTATTTTTTGAATAATTTACTATAGAAAAGGCAATCCCTGGCGTATTTAAAATTTGCGACAGTAAAAAATTAATTTGTGAGAAATTTACTATAGAAAAGGCAATCCCTGGGATATTTAAAATTTGCGACAGTAAAAAATTATTTTTTTGCAAAATTTACTATAGAAAAGGTAATCCCTGGCGTATTTAAAATTTGCGACAGTAAAAAATTATTTTTTGAATAATTTACTATAGAAAAGGCAATCCCTGGCGTAATTAAAATTTGCGACAGTTGAAAATTATTTTTTGAATAATTTACTATAGAAAAGGCAATCCCTGGCGTAATTAAAATTTGCGACAGTAGAAAATTATTTTTTGCAAAATTTACTATAGAAAAGGCAATCCCTGGCGTTATTAAAATTTTCGACAGTAAAAAATTAATATTTTGAAAAATTTACTGTAGAAAAGGCAATCCTGGCGCAATTAAAATTTGCGATAGTAAAAAATTATTTTTTGAATAATTTACTATAGAAAAGGCAATTCCTGGCGCAATTAAAATTTGCGACAGTAGAAAATTATTTTTTGAATAATTTACTATAGAAAAGGCAATCCCTGGCGTAATTAAAATTTGCGACAGTAGAAAATTATTTTTTGAATAATTTATTATAGAAAAGGCAATCCCCGGCGTAATTAAAATTTGCGACAGTAGAAAATTATTTTTTGAATAATTTACTATAGAAAAGGCAATCCCTGGCGTATTTAAAATTTGCGACAGTTGAAAATTATTTTTTGAATAATTTACTATAGAAAAGGCAATCCCTGGCGTAATTAAAATTTGCGACAGTTGAAAATTATTTTTTGAATAATTTACTATAGAAAAGGCAATCCCTGGCGCACTTAAAATTTGCGACAGTTGAAAATTATTTTTTGAATAATTTACTATAGAAAAGGCAATCCCTGGCGTAATTAAAATTTGCGACAGTTGAAAATTATTTTTTGAATAATTTACTATAGAAAAGGCAATACCTGGCGTAATTAAAATTTGCGACAGTAGAAAATTATTTTTTGAATAATTTACTGTAGAAAAGGCAATGCCTGGCGTAATTAAAATTTGCGACAGTAAAAAATTATTTTTTGAATAATTTACTATAGAAAAGGCAATCCCTGGCGTAGTTAAAATTTGCGACAGTAGAAAATTATTTTTTGAATAATTTACTATAGAAAAGGCAATCCCTGGCGTAATTAAAATTTTCGACAGTAAAAAATTAATATTTTGAATAATTTACTATAGAAAAGGCAATCCCTGGCGTATTTAAAATTTGCGACAGTATAAAATTATTTTTTGAATTATTTACTATAGAAAAGGCCATCCCTGGCGTAATTAAAATTTGCGACAGTAGAAAATTATTTTTTGAAAAGTTTCCTATAGAAAAGGCAATCCCTGGCGCAATTAAAATTTGCGACAGTAAAAAATTATTTTTTGAATAATTTACTATAGAAAAGGCAATCACTGGCGCAATTAAAATTTGCGACAGTAAAAAATTATTTTTTGAATAATTTACTATAGAAATGGCAATCCCTGGCGTAATTAAAATTTGCGACAGAAAATTATTTTTTGCAAAATTTACTATAGAAAAGGCAATCCCTGGCGTAATTAAAATTTGCGACAGTTGAAAATTATTTTTTGAATAATTTACCATAGAAAAGGCAATCCCTGGCGCAATTAAAATTTGCGACAGTAAAAAATTATTTTTTGCAAAATTTACTAAAATTTACTATAGAAAAGGCAATCCCTGGCGTAATTAAAATTTGCGACAGTAGAAAATTATTTTTTGAATAATTTACTATAGAAAAGGCAATCCCTGGCGTAATTAAAATTTGCGACAGTTGACAATTATTTTTTGAATAATTTACTATAGAAAAGGCAATCCCTGGCGTAATTAAAATTTGCGACAGTAGAAAATTATTTTTTGAATAATTTACTATAGAAAAGGCAATCCCTGGCGCACTTAAAATTTGCGACAGTAAAAAATTATTTTTTGAATAATTTACTATAGAAAAGGCAATCCCTGGCGCAATTAAAATTTGCGACAGTATAAAATTATTTTTTGAAAAATTTACTATAGAAAAGGCAATTCCTGGCGCAATTACAATTTGCGACAGTTGAAAATTATTTTTTGAATAATTTACTATAGAAAAGGCAATCCCTGGCGTAATTAAAATTTGCGACAGTTGAAAATTATTTTTTGAATAATTTACTATAGAAAAGGCAAACCCTGGCGTAATTAAAATTTGCGACAGTAGAAAATTATTTTTTGAATAATTAACTATAGAAAAGGCAATCCCTGGCGTAATTAAAATTTGCGACAGTTGAAAATTATTTTTTGAATAATTTACTATAGAAAAGTCAATCCCTGGCGTAATTAAAATTTGCGACAGTAGAAAATTATTTTTTGAATAATTTACTATAGAAAAGGCAATCCCTGGCGTAATTAAAATTTGCGACAGTAGTAAATTATTTTTTGAATAATTTACTATAGAAAAGGCAATCCCTGGCGTATTTAAAATTTGCGACAGTAAAAAATTAATTTGTGAGAAATTTACTATAGAAAAGGCAATCCCTGGGATATTTAAAATTTGCGACAGTAAAAAATTATTTTTTTGAAAAATTTACTATAGAAAAGGTAATCCTTGGCGTATTTAAAATTTGCGACAGTAAAAAATTATTTTTTGAATAATTTACTATAGAAAAGGCAATCCCTGGCGTAATTAAAATTTGCGACAGTTGAAAATTATTTTTTGAATAATTTACTATAGAAAAGGCAATCCCTGGAATAATTAAAATTTGCGACAGTAGAAAATTATTTTTTGCAAAATTTACTATAGAAAAGGAAATCCCTGGCGTTATTAAAAATTTTCGACAGTAAAAAATTAATATTTTGAAAAATTTACTGTAGAAAAGGCAATCCCTGGCGCAATTAAAATTTGCGATAGTAAAAAATTATTTTTTGAATAATTTACTATAGAAAAGGCAATCCCTGGCGCAATTAAAATTTGCGACAGTAGAAAATTATTTTTTGAATAATTTACTATAGAAAGGCAATCCCTGGCGTAATTAAAATTTGCGACAGTAGAAAATTATTTTTTTGAATAATTTACTATAGAAAAGGCAATCCCTGGCGTAATTAAAATTTGCGACAGTAGAAAATTATTTTTTGAATAATTTACTATAGAAAAGGCAATCCCTGGCGTATTTAAAATTTGCGACAGTTGAAAATTATTTTTTGAATAATTTACTATAGAAAAGGCAATCCCTGGCGTAATTAAAATTTGCGACAGTTGAAAATTATTTTTTGAATAATTTACTATAGAAAAGGCAATCCCTGGCGCACTTAAAATTTGCGACAGTAAAAAATTATTTTTTGAATAATTTACTATAGAAAAAGGCAATCCCTGGCGTAGTTAAAATTTGCGACAGTTGAAAATTATTTTTTGAATAATTTACTATAGAAAAGGCAATCCCTGGCGTAATTAAAATTTGCGACAGTATAAAATTATTTTTTGAATAATTTACTATAGAAAAGGCAATCCCTGGCGTAATTAAAATTTGCGACAGTTGAAAATTATTTTTTGAATAATTTACTATAGAAAAGGCAATCCCTGGCGTAATTAAAATTTGCGACAGTTGAAAATTATTTTTTGAATAATTTACTATAGAAAAGGCAATACCTGGCGTAATTAAAATTTGCGACAGTAGAAAATTATTTTTTGAATAATTTACTGTAGAAAAGGCAATCCTGGCGCAATTAAAATTTTGCGACAGTAAAAAATTATTTTTTGAATAATTTACTATAGAAAAGGCAATCCCTGGCGTAGTTACAGTAGAAAATTATTTTTTGAATAATTTACTATAGAAAAGGCAATCCCTGGCGTAATTAAAATTTTCGACAGTAAAAAAATAATATTTTGAATAATTTACTATAGAAAAGGCAATCCCTGGCGTAATTAAAATTTGCGACAGTAGAAAATTATTTTTTGAATAATTTACTATAGAAAAGGCAATCCCTGGCGTATTTAAAATTTGCGACAGTAGAAAATTATTTTTTGAATAATTTACTATAGAAAAGGCAATCCCTGGCGTAATTAAAATTTGCGACAGTATAAAATTATTTTTTGAATAATTTACTATAGAAAAGGCAATCCCTGGCGCAATTAAAACTTGCGATAGTAAAAAATTATTTTTTGAATAATTTACTATAGAAAAGGCAATCTCTGGCGTAATTAAAATTTGCGACAGTAGAAAATTATTTTTTGGATAATTTACTATAGAAAAGGCAATCCCTGGCGCAATTACAATTTGCGACAGTTGAAAATTATTTTTTGAATAATTTACTATAGAAAAGGCAATCTCTGGCGTATTTAAAATTTGCGACAGTAAAAAATTATTTTTTGAATAATTTACTATAGAAAAGGCAATCCCTGGCGTAATTAAAATTTGCGACAGTAAAAAATTATTTTTTGAATAATTTACTATAGAAAAGCCAATCCCTGGCGTAATTAAAATTTGCGACAGTAGAAAATTATTTTTTGAATACTTTACTATAGAAAAGGCAATCCCTGGCGCAATTACAATTTGCGACAGTTGAAAATTATTTTTTGAATAATTTACTATAGAAAAGGCAATCCCTGGCGCAATTAAAATTTGCGACAGTAAAAAAATTATTTTTTGAATAATTTACTATAGAAAAGGCAATCCCTGGCGCAATTAAAATTTACGACAGTATAAAATTATTTTTTGGATAATTTACTATAGAAAAGGCAATCCCTGGCGTAATTAAAATTTGCGACAGTAGAAAATTATTTTTTGAATAATTTACTATAGAAAAGGCAACCCCTGGCGTAATTAAAATTTGCGACAATATAAAGTTATTTTTTGAATAATTTACTATAGAAAAGGCAATCCCTGGCGTAATTAAAATTTGCGACAGTAGAAAATTATTTTTTGCAAAATTTACTGTAGAAAAGGCAATCCCTGGGATATTTAAAATTTGCGACAGTTGAAAATTATTTTTTGAATAATTTACTATGGAAAAGGCAATCCCTGGCGCAATTAAAATTTGCAACAGCAGAAAATTATTTTTTGCAAAATTTACTATAGAAAAGTCAATCCCTGGCGTAATTAAAATTTGCGACAGTAGAAAATTAATTTGTGAGAAATTTACTATAGAAAAGGCAATCCCTGGCGTAATTAAAATTTGCGACAGTAAAAAATTATTTTTTGAATAATTTACTATAGAAAAGGCAATCGCTGGCGCAATTAAAATTTGCGACGGTATAAAATAATTTTTTGAATAATTTACTATAGAAAAGGCAATTCCTGGCGCACTTAAAATTTGCGACAGTATAAAATTATTTTTTGAATAATTTACTATAGAAAAGGCAATCCCTGGCGTAATTAAAATTTGCGACAGTATAAAATTATTTTTTGAATAATTTACTATAGAATAGGCAATCCCTGGCGTAATTAAAATTTACGACAGTAAAAAATTATTTTTTGAATAATTTACTATAGAAAAGGCAATCCCTGGCGCACTTAAAATTTGCGACAGTAGAAAATTATTTTTTGAATAATTTACTATAGAAAAGGCAATCCCTGGCGCAATTAAAATTTGCGACAGTATAAAATTATTTTTTGCAAAATTTACTATAGAAAAGGCAATACCTGGCGTAATTAAAATTTGCGACAGTAAAAAATTATTTTGTGAGAAATTTACTATAGAAATGCAATCCCAGGGATATTTAAAATTTGCGACAGTAAAAAATTATTTTTTGAATAATTTACTATAGAAAAGGCAATCCCTGGCGCAATTAAAATTTGCAACAGTAGAAAATTATTTTTTGCAAAATTACTATAGAAAAGGCAATCCCTGGCGTAATTAAAACTTGCGACAGCAGAAAATTAATTTGTGAGAAATTTACTATAGAAAAGGCAATCCCTGGCGTAATTAAAATTTGCGACAGTAAAAATTTATTTTTTGAATAATTTACTATAGAAAAGGCAATCCCTGGCGCAATTAAAATTTGCGACAGTAGAAAATTATTTTTTAATAATTTACTATAGAAAAGGCAATCCCTGGCGTAATTAAAATTTGCGAGAGTATAAAATTATTTTTTGAATAATTTACTATAGAAAAGGCAATCCCTGGCGCAATTAAAATTTGCGACAGTATAAAATTATTTTTTGAATAATTTACTATAGAAAAGGCAATCCCTGGCGCACTTAAAATTTGCGACAGTAGAAAATTATTTTTTGAATAATTTACTATAGAAAAGGCAATTCCTGGCGTAATTAAAATTTGCGACAGTAGAAAATTATTTTTTGAATAATTTACTATAGAAAAGGCAATCCCTGGCGCAATTAAAATTTGCGACAGTAGAAAATTATTTTTTGAAAAGTTTACTATAGAAAAGGCAATCCCTGGCGCAATTAAAATTTGCGACAGTTGAAAATTATTTTTTGAATAATTTACTATAGAAAAGCAATCCCTGGCGTAATTAAAATTTGCGACAGTAGAAAATTATTTTTTGAATAATTTACTATAGAAAAGGCAATCCCTGGCGCAATTACAATTTGCGACAGTATAAAATAATTTTTTGAATAATTTACTATAGAAAAGGCAATCCCTGGCGTAATTAAAATTTGCGACAGTAGAAAATTAATTTTTGAATAATTTATTATAGAAAAGGCAATCCCTGGCCCACTTAAAATTTGCGACAGTATAAAATTATTTTTTGAATAATTTACTATAGAAAAGGCAATCCCTGGCCCAATTAAAATTTGCGACAGTATAAAATTATTTTTTGAATAATTTACTATAGAAAAGGCCATCCCTGGCGTAATTAAAATTTGCGACAGTTGAAAATTATTTTTTGAATAATTTACTATAGAAAAGGCAATCCCTGGCGTAATTAAAATTTGCGACAATAGAAAATTATTTTTTGAATAATTTACTATAGAAAAGGCAATCCCTGGCGTAATTAAAATTTGCGACAGTATTAAATTATTTTTTGAATAATTTACTATAGAAAAGGCAATCCCTGGCGTAATTAAAATTTGCCACAGTAGAAAATTATTTTTTGAATAATTTACTATAGAAAAGGCAATCCCTGGCGCACTTAAAATTTGCGACAGTAAAAAATTATTTTGTGAGAAATTTACTATAGAAAAGGCAATCCCTGGCGTAATTAAAATTTGCGACAGTATAAAATTATTTTTTGAATAATTTACTATAGAAAAGGCAATCCCTGGCGTAATTAAAATTTGCGACAGTTGAAAATTATTTTTTGAATAATTTACTATAGAAAAGGCAATCCCTGGCGTAATTAAAATTTGCGACAGTAGAAAATTATTTTTTGAATAATTTACTATAGAAAAGGCAATCCCTGGCGTAATTAAAATTTGCGACAGTATAAAATTATTTTTTGAATAATTTACTATAGAAAAGGCAATCCCTGGCGTAATTAAAATTTGCGACAGTATAAAATTATTTTTTGAATAATTTACTAGAGAAAAGGCAATCCCTGGCGTAATTAAAATTTGCGAGAGTAAAAAATTATTTTTTGAATAATTTACTATAGAAAAGGCAATCCCTGGCGTAATTAAAATTTGCTACAGTAGAAAATTATTTTTTGAATAATTTACTATAGAAAGGCAATCCCTGGCGTAATTAAAATTTGCAACAGTATAAAATTATTTTTTGAATAATTTACTATAGAAAAGGCAATCCCTGGCGCAATTAAAACTTGCGATAGTAAAAAATTATTTTTTGAATAATTTACTATAGAAAAGGCAATCTCTGGCGTAATTAAAATTTGCGACAGTAGAAAATTATTTTTTGAATAATTTACTATAGAAAAGGCAATCCCTGGCGCAATTACAATTTGCGACAGTTGAAAATTATTTTTTGAATAATTTACTAGAGAAAAGGCAATCCCTGGCGTAATTAAAATTTGCGAGAGTAAAAAATTATTTTTTGAATAATTTACTATAGAAAAGGCAATCCCTGGCGCAATTAAAATTTGCAACAGCAGAAAATTATTTTTTGCAAAATTTACTATAGAAAAGTCAATCCCTGGCGTAATTAAAATTTGCGACAGTAGAAAATTAATTTGTGAGAAATTTACTATAGAAAAGGCAATCCCTGGCGTAATTAAAATTTGCGACAGTAAAAAATTATTTTTTGAATAATTTACTATAGAAAAGGCAATCGCTGGCGCAATTAAAATTTGCGACGGTATAAAATAATTTTTTGAATAATTTACTATAGAAAAGGCAATCCCTGGCGCAATTAAAATTTACGACAGTATAAAATTATTTTTTGGATAATTTACTATAGAAAAGGCAATCCCTGGCGTAATTAAAATTTGCGACAGTAGAAAATTATTTTTTGAATAATTTACTATAGAAAAGGCAACCCCTGGCGTAATTAAAATTTGCGACAATATAAAGTTATTTTTTGAATAATTTACTATAGAAAAGGCAATCCCTGGCGTAATTAAAATTTGCGACAGTAGAAAATTATTTTTTGCAAAATTTACTGTAGAAAAGGCAATCCCTGGGATATTTAAAATTTGCGACAGTTGAAAATTATTTTTTGAATAATTTACTATGGAAAAGGCAATCCCTGGCGCAATTAAAATTTGCAACAGCAGAAAATTATTTTTTGCAAAATTTACTATAGAAAAGTCAATCCCTGGCGTAATTAAAATTTGCGACAGTAGAAAATTAATTTGTGAGAAATTTACTATAGAAAAGGCAATCCCTGGCGTAATTAAAATTTGCGACAGTAAAAAATTATTTTTTGAATAATTTACTATAGAAAAGGCAATCGCTGGCGCAATTAAAATTTGCGACGGTATAAAATAATTTTTTGAATAATTTACTATAGAAAAGGCAATTCCTGGCGCACTTAAAATTTGCGACAGTATAAAATTATTTTTTGAATAATTTACTATAGAAAAGGCAATCCCTGGCGTAATTAAAATTTGCGACAGTATAAAATTATTTTTTGAATAATTTACTATAGAATAGGCAATCCCTGGCGTAATTAAAATTTTCGACAGTAAAAAATTATTTTTTGAATAATTTACTATAGAAAAGGCAATCCCTGGCGCACTTAAAATTTGCGACAGTAGAAAATTATTTTTTGAATAATTTACTATAGAAAAGGCAATCCCTGGCGCAATTAAAATTTGCGACAGTATAAAATTATTTTTTGCAAAATTTACTATAGAAAAGGCAATACCTGGCGTAATTAAAATTTGCGACAGTAAAAAATTATTTTGTGAGAAATTTACTATAGAAATGCAATCCCAGGGATATTTAAAATTTGCGACAGTAAAAAATTATTTTTTGAATAATTTACTATAGAAAAGGCAATCCCTGGCGCAATTAAAATTTGCAACAGTAGAAAATTATTTTTTGCAAATTTACTATAGAAAAGGCAATCCCTGGCGTAATTAAAACTTGCGACAGCAGAAAATTAATTTGTGAGAAATTTACTATAGAAAAGGCAATCCCTGGCGTAATTAAAATTTGCGACAGTAAAAAATTATTTTTTGAATAATTTACTATAGAAAAGGCAATCCCTGGCGCAATTAAAATTTGCGACAGTAGAAAATTATTTTTTAATAATTTACTATAGAAAAGGCAATCCCTGGCGTAATTAAAATTTGCGAGAGTATAAAATTATTTTTTGAATAATTTACTATAGAAAAGGCAATCCCTGGCGCAATTAAAATTTGCGACAGTATAAAATTATTTTTTGAATAATTTACTATAGAAAAGGCAATCCCTGGCGCACTTAAAATTTGCGACAGTAGAAAATTATTTTTTGAATAATTTACTATAGAAAAGGCAATTCCTGGCGTAATTAAAATTTGCGACAGTAGAAAATTATTTTTTGAATAATTTACTATAGAAAAGGCAATACCTGGCGCAATTAAAACTTGCGACAGTAGAAAATTATTTTTTGAAAAGTTTACTATAGAAAAGGCAATCCCTGGCGCAATTAAAATTTGCGACAGTTGAAAATTATTTTTTGAATAATTTACTATAGAAAAGCAATCCCTGGCGTAATTAAAATTTGCGACAGTAGAAAATTATTTTTTGAATAATTTACTATAGAAAAGGCAATCCCTGGCGCAATTACAATTTGCGACAGTATAAAATAATTTTTTGAATAATTTACTATAGAAAAGGCAATCCCTGGCGTAATTAAAATTTGCGACAGTAGAAAATTAATTTTTGAATAATTTATTATAGAAAAGGCAATCCCTGGCCCACTTAAAATTTGCGACAGTATAAAATTATTTTTTGAATAATTTACTATAGAAAAGGCAATCCCTGGCCCAATTAAAATTTGCGACAGTATAAAATTATTTTTTGAATAATTTACTATAGAAAAGGCCATCCCTGGCGTAATTAAAATTTGCGACAGTTGAAAATTATTTTTTGAATAATTTACTATAGAAAAGGCAATCCCTGGCGTAATTAAAATTTGCGACAATAGAAAATTATTTTTTGAATAATTTACTATAGAAAAGGCAATCCCTGGCGTAATTAAAATTTGCGACAGTATTAAATTATTTTTTGAATAATTTACTATAGAAAAGGCAATCCCTGGAGTAATTAAAATTTGCCACAGTAGAAAATTATTTTTTGAATAATTTACTATAGAAAAGGCAATCCCTGGCGCACTTAAAATTTGCGACAGTAAAAAATTATTTTGTGAGAAATTTACTATAGAAAAGGCAATCCCTGGCGTAATTAAAATTTGCGACAGTATAAAATTATTTTTTGAATAATTTACTATAGAAAAGGCAATCCCTGGCGTAATTAAAATTTGCGACAGTTGAAAATTATTTTTTGAATAATTTACTATAGAAAAGGCAATCCCTGGCGTAATTAAAATTTGCGACAGTAGAAAATTATTTTTTGAATAATTTACTATAGAAAAGGCAATCCCTGGCGTAATTAAAATTTGCTACAGTAGAAAATTATTTTTTGAATAATTTACTATAGAAAAGGCAATCCCTGGCGTAATTAAAATTTGCAACAGTATAAAATTATTTTTTGAATAATTTACTATAGAAAAGGCAATCCCTGGCGCAATTAAAACTTGGGATAGTAAAAAATTATTTTTTGAATAATTTACTATAGAAAAGGCAATCTCTGGCGTAATTAAAATTTGCGACAGTAGAAAATTATTTTTTGAATAATTTACTATAGAAAAGGCAATCCCTGGCGCAATTACAATTTGCGACAGTTGAAAATTATTTTTTGAATAATTTACTAGAGAAAAGGCAATCCCTGGCGTAATTAAAATTTGCGAGAGTAAAAAATTATTTTTTGAATAATTTACTATAGAAAAGGCAATCCCTGGCGTAATTAAAATTTGCGACAGTATAAAATTATTTTTTGAATAATTTACTATAGAAAAGGCAATCCCTGGCGTAATTAAAATTTGCGACAGTTGAAAATTATTTTTTGAATAATTTACTATAGAAAAGGCAATCCCTGGCGTAATTAAAATTTGCGACAGTAGAAAATTATTTTTTGAATAATTTACTATAGAAAAGGCAATCCCTGGCGTAATTAAAATTTGCGACAGTATAAAATTATTTTTTGAATAATTTACTATAGAAAAGGCAATCCCTGGCGTAATTAAAATTTGCGACAGTATAAAATTATTTTTTGAATAATTTACTAGAGAAAAGGCATTCCCTGGCGTAATTAAAATTTGCGAGAGTAAAAAATTATTTTTTGAATAATTTACTATAGAAAAGGCAATCCCTGGCGTAATTAAAATTTGCGACAGTAGAAAATTAATTTTTGAATAATTTACTATAGAAAAGGCAATCCCTGGCCCACTTAAAATTTGCGACAGTATAAAATTATTTTTTGAATAATTTACTATAGAAAAGGCAATCCCTGGCGTAATTAAAATTTGCGACAGTATAAAATTATTTTTTGAATAATTTACTATAGAAAAGGCCATCCCTGGAGTAATTAAAATTTGCGACAGTTGAAAATTATTTTTTGAATAATTTACTATAGAAAAGGCAATCCCTGGCGTAATTAAAATTTGCGACAATAGAAAATTATTTTTTGAATAATTATCTATAGAAAAGGCAATCCCTGGCGTAATTAAAATTTGCGACAGTATTAAATTATTTTTTGAATAATTTACTATAGAAAAGGCAATCCCTGGCGTAATTAAAATTTGCGACAGTAGAAAATTATTTTTTGAATAATTTACTATAGAAAATGCAATCCCTGGCGCACTTAAAATTTGCGACAGTAAAAAATTATTTTGTGAGAAATTTACTATAGAAAAGGCAATCCCTGGCGTAAGTAAAATTTGCGACAGTATAAAATTATTTTTTGAATAATTTACTATAGAAAAGGCAATCCCTGGCGTTATTAAAATTTGCGACAGTTGAAAATTATTTTTTGAATAATTTACTATAGAAAAGGCAATCCCTGGCGTAATTAAAATTTGCGACAGTAGAAAATTATTTTTTGAATAATTTACTATAGAAAAGGCAATCCCTGGCGTAATTAAAATTTGCGACAGTATAAAATTATTTTTTGAATAATTTACCATAGAAAAGGCAATCCCTGGCGTAATTAAAATTTGAGACAGAATAAAATTATTTTTTGAATAATTTACTAGAGAAAAGGCAATCCCTGGCGTAATTAAAATTTGCGAGAGTAAAAAATTATTTTTTGAATAATTTACTATAGAAAAGGCAATCCCTGGCGTAATTAAAATTTGCTACAGTAGAAAATTATTTTTTGAATAATTTACTATAGAAAAGGCAATCCCTGGCGTAATTAAAATTTGCAACAGTATAAAATTATTTTTTGAATAATTTACTATAGAAAAGGCAATCCCTGGCGCAATTAAAACTTGCGATAGTAAAAAATTATTTTTTGAATAATTTACTATAGAAAAGGCAAACTCTGGCGTAATTAAAATTTGCGACAGTAGAAAATTATTTTTTGATAATTTACTATAGAAAAGGCAATCCCTGGCGTAATTAAAATTTGCGACAGTAGAAAATTATTTTTTGAATAATTTACTATAGAAAAGGCAATCCCTGGCGCAATTAAAATTTGCGACAGTATAAAATTATTTTTTGAATAATTTACTATAGAAAAGGCAATCCTTGGCGCACTTAAAATTTGCGACAGTATAAAATTATTTTTTTAATAATTTACTATAGAAAAGGCAATCCCTGGCGCAATTAAAACTTGCGACAGTAAAAAATTATTTTTTGAATAATTTACTATAGAAAAGGCAATCCCTGGCGTAATTAAAATTTGCGACAGTAGAAAATTATTTTTTGAAAAGTTTACATTAGAAAAGGCAATCCCTGGCGCAATTAAAATTTGCGACAGTATAAAATTATTTTTTGAATAATTTACTATAGAAAAGGCAATCCCTGGCGTAATTAAAATTTGCGACAGTATAAAATTATTTTTTGAATAATTTATCTGGCGAAATTGAAATTTGCGACAGTATAAAATTATTTTTTGAATAATTTACTAAAGAAAAGGCAATCCCTGGCGCACTTAAAATTTGCGACAGTATAAAATTATTTTTTGAATAATTTACTATAAAAAAGGCCATCCCTGGCGCACTTAAAATTTGCGACAGTATAAAATTATTTTTTTAATAATTTACTATAGAAAAGGCAAACCCTGGCGCAATTAAAACTTGCGACAGTAGAAAATTATTTTTTGAATAATTTACTATAGAAAAGGCAATCCCTGGCGTAATTAAAATTTGCGACAGTAGAAAATTATTTTTTGAAAAGTTTACTATAGAAAAGGCAATCCCTGGCGCAATTAAAATTTGCGACAGTTGAAAATTATTTTTTGTATAATTTACTATAGAAAAGGCAATCCCTGGCGCAATTAAAATTTGCGACAGTAGAAAATTATTTTTTGATTAATTTACTATAGAAAAGGCAATCCCTGGCGTAATTAAAATTTGCGACAGTATAAAATTATTTTTTGAATAATTTACTATAGAAAACGCAATCCCTGGCGTATTTAAAATTTGCGACAGTAAAAAATTATTTTTTGAATAATTTACTATAGAAAAGGCAATCCCTGGCGTAATTAAAATTTGCGACAGTAAAAAATTATTTTTTGAATAATTTACTATAGAAAAGGCAATCCCTGGCGTAATTAAAATTTGCGACAGTAGAAAATTATTTTTTGAATAATTTACTATAGAAAAGGCAATCCCTGGCGTATTTAAAATTTGCGACAGTAAAAAATTATTTTTTGAATAATTTACTATAGAAAAGGCAATCCCTGGCGTAATTAAAATTTGCGACAGTAAAAAATTATTTTTTGAATAATTTACTATAGAAAAGGCAATCCCTGGCGTAATTAATATTTGCGACAGTAGAAAATTATTTTTTGAATAATTTACTATAGAATAGGCAATCCCTGGCGCAATTAAAATTTGCGACAGTATAAAATTATTTTTTGAATAATTTACTATAGAAAAGGCAATCCCTGGCGCACTTAAAATTTGCGACAGTATAAAATTATTTTTTTAATAATTTACTATAGAAAAGGCAATCCCTGGCGCAATTAAAACTTGCGACAGTAAAAAATTATTTTTTGAATAATTTACTATAGAAAAGGCAATCCCTGGCGTAATTAAAATTTGCGACAGTAGAAAATTATTTTTTGAAAAGTTTACTATAGAAAAGGCAATCCCTGGCGCAATTAAAATTTGCGACAGTATAAAATTATTTTTTGAATAATTTACTATAGAAAAGGCAATCCCTGGCGTAATTAAAATTTGCGACAGTATAAAATAATTTTTTGAATAATTTATCTGGCGAAATTGAAATTTGTGACAGTATAAAATTATTTTTTGAATAATTTACTAAAGAAAAGGCAATCCCTGGCGCACTTAAAATTTGCGACAGTATAAAATTATTTTTTGAATAATTTACTTTGGAAAAGGCAATCCCTGGCGCACTTAAAACTTGCGACAGTATAAAATTACTTTTTTTAATAATTTACTATAGAAAAGGCAATCCCTGGCGCAATTAAAACTTGCGACAGTAAAAAATTATTTTTTGAATAATTTACTATAGAAAAGGCAATCCCTGGCGTAATTAAAATTTGCGATAGTAGAAAATTATTTTTTGAAAAGTTTACTATAGAAAAGGCAATCCCTGGCGCAATTAAAATTTGCGACAGTTGAAAATTATTTTTTGAATAATTTACTATAGAAAAGGCAATCCCTGGCGCAATTAAAATTTGCGACAGTAGAAAATTATTTTTTGATTAATTTACTACAGAAAAGGCAATCCCTGGCGTAATTAAAATTTGCGACAGTATAAAATTATTTTTTGAATAATTTACTATAGAAAACGCAATCCCTGGCTCAATTAAAATTTGCGACAGTATAAAATTATTTTTTGAATAATTTACTATAGAAAAGGCAATCCCTGGCGCAATTAAAATTTGCGACAGTATAAAATTATTTTTTGAATAATTTACTAGAGAAAAGGCAATCCCTGGCGCACTTAAAATTTGCGACAGTATAAAATTATTTTTTTAATAATTTACTATAGAAAAGGCAATCCCTGGCGCAATTAAAACTTGCGACAGTAAAAAATTATTTTTTGAATAATTTACTATAGAAAAGGCAATCCCTGGCGTAATTAAAATTTGCGACAGTAGAAAATTATTTTTTGAAAAGTTTACTATAGAAAAGGCAATCCCTGGCGCAATTAAAATTTGCGACAGTATAAAATTATTTTTTGAATAATTTACTATAGAAAAGGCAATCCCTGGCGTAATTAAAATTTGCGACAGTATAAAATTATTTTTTGAATAATTTATCTGGCGAAATTGAAATTTGCGACAGTATAAAATTATTTTTTGAATAATTTACTAAAGAAAAGGCAATCCCTGGCGCAATTAAAATTTGCGACAGTAGAAAATTATTTTTTGAATAATTTACTATAGAAAAGGCAATCCCTGGCATAATTAAAATTTGCGACAGTAGAAAATTATTTTTTGAATAATTTACTATAGAAAAGGCAATCCCTGGCGTAATTAAAATTTGCGACAGTATAAAATTATTTTTTGAATAATTTACTATAGAAAAGGCAATCCCTGGCGTAATTAAAATTTGCGACAGTATAAAATTATTTTTTGAATAATTTACTATAGAAAAGGCAATCCCTGGCGCAATTAAAATTTGCGACAGTAAAAAATTATTTTTTGAATAATTTACTATAGAAAAGGCAATCCCTGGCGAAATTGAAATTTGCGAGAGTAAAAAATTATTTTTTGAATAATTTACTATAGAAAAGGCAATCCCTGGCGCACTTAAAATTTGCGACAGTATAAAATTATTTTTTGAATAATTTAGTATAGAAAAGGCAATCCCTGGCGCAATTAAAATTTGCGACAGTAAAAAATTATTTTTTGAATAATTTACTATAGAAAAGGCAATCCCTGGCGCAATTAAAATTTGCGACAGTAGAAAATTATTTTTTGAATAATTTACTATAGAAAAGGCAATCCCTGGCGTAATTAAAATTTGCGACAGTAGAAAATTATTTTTTGCAAAATTTACTGTAGAAAAGGCAATCCCTGGGATATTTAAAATTTGCGAAAGTTGAAAATTATTTTTTGAATAATTTACTATAGAAAAGGCAATCCCTGGCGCAATTAAAATTTGCAACAGTAGAAAATTACTTTTTGCAAAATTTACTATAGAAAAGGCAATCCCTGGCGTAATTAAAATTTGCGACAGTAGAAAATTAATTTGTGAGAAATTTACTATAGAAAATGCAATCCCTGGCGTAATTAAAATTTGCGACAGTATAAAATTATTTTTTGAATAATTTACTAGAGAAAAGGCAATCCCTGGCGTAATTAAAATTTGCGAGAGTAAAAAATTATTTTTTGAATAATTTACTATAGAAAAGGCAATCCCTGGCGTAATTAAAATTTGCTACAGTAGAAAATTATTTTTTGAATAATTTACTATAGAAAAGGCAATCCCTGGCGTAATTAAAATTTGCAACAGTATAAAATTATTTTTTGAATAATTTACTATAGAAAAGGCAATCCCTGGCGCAATTAAAACTTGCGATAGTAAAAAATTATTTTTTGAATAATTTACTATAGAAAAGGCAAACTCTGGCGTAATTAAAATTTGCGACAGTAGAAAATTATTTTTTGATAATTTACTATAGAAAAGGCAATCCCTGGCGTAATTAAAATTTGCGACAGTAGAAAATTATTTTTTGAATAATTTACTATAGAAAAGGCAATCCCTGGCGCAATTAAAATTTGCGACAGTATAAAATTATTTTTTGAATAATTTACTATAGAAAAGGCAATCCTTGGCGCACTTAAAATTTGCGACAGTATAAAATTATTTTTTTAATAATTTACTATAGAAAAGGCAATCCCTGGCGCAATTAAAACTTGCGACAGTAAAAAATTATTTTTTGAATAATTTACTATAGAAAAGGCAATCCCTGGCGTAATTAAAATTTGCGACAGTAGAAAATTATTTTTTGAAAAGTTTACATTAGAAAAGGCAATCCCTGGCGCAATTAAAATTTGCGACAGTATAAAATTATTTTTTGAATAATTTACTATAGAAAAGGCAATCCCTGGCGTAATTAAAATTTGGCGACAGTATAAAATTATTTTTTGAATAATTTATCTGGCGAAATTGAAATTTGCGACAGTATAAAATTATTTTTTGAATAATTTACTAAAGAAAAGGCAATCCCTGGCGCACTTAAAATTTGCGACAGTATAAAATTATTTTTTGAATAATTTACTATAAAAAAGGCCATCCCTGGCGCACTTAAAATTTGCGACAGTATAAAATTATTTTTTTAATAATTTACTATAGAAAAGGCAAACCCTGGCGCAATTAAAACTTGCGACAGTAAAAAATTATTTTTTGAATAATTTACTATAGAAAAGGCAATCCCTGGCGTAATTAAAATTTGCGACAGTAGAAAATTATTTTTTGAAAAGTTTACTATAGAAAAGGCAATCCCTGGCGCAATTAAAATTTGCGACAGTTGAAAATTATTTTTTGTATAATTTACTATAGAAAAGGCAATCCCTGGCGCAATTAAAATTTGCGACAGTAGAAAATTATTTTTTGATTAATTTACTATAGAAAAGGCAATCCCTGGCGTAATTAAAATTTGCGACAGTATAAAATTATTTTTTGAATAATTTACTATAGAAAACGCAATCCCTGGCGTATTTAAAATTTGCGACAGTAAAAAATTATTTTTTGAATAATTTACTATAGAAAAGGCAATCCCTGGCGTAATTAAAATTTGCGACAGTAAAAAATTATTTTTTGAATAATTTACTATAGAAAAGGCAATCCCTGGCGTAATTAAAATTTGCGACAGTAGAAAATTATTTTTTGAATAATTTACTATAGAAAAGGCAATCCCTGGCGTATTTAAAATTTGCGACAGTAAAAAATTATTTTTTGAATAATTTACTATAGAAAAGGCAATCCCTGGCGTAATTAAAATTTGCGACAGTAAAAAATTATTTTTTGAATAATTTACTATAGAAAAGGCAATCCCTGGCGTAATTAATATTTGCGACAGTAGAAAATTATTTTTTGAATAATTTACTATAGAATAGGCAATCCCTGGCGCAATTAAAATTTGCGACAGTATAAAATTATTTTTTGAATAATTTACTATAGAAAAGGCAATCCCTGGCGCACTTAAAATTTGCGACAGTATAAAATTATTTTTTTAATAATTTACTATAGAAAAGGCAATCCCTGGCGCAATTAAAACTTGCGACAGTAAAAAATTATTTTTTGAATAATTTACTATAGAAAAGGCAATCCCTGGCGTAATTAAAATTTGCGACAGTAGAAAATTATTTTTTGAAAAGTTTACTATAGAAAAGGCAATCCCTGGCGCAATTAAAATTTGCGACAGTATAAAATTATTTTTTGAATAATTTACTATAGAAAAGGCAATCCCTGGCGTAATTAAAATTTGCGACAGTATAAAATAATTTTTTGAATAATTTATCTGGCGAAATTGAAATTTGTGACAGTATAAAATTATTTTTTGAATAATTTACTAAAGAAAAGGCAATCCCTGGCGCACTTAAAATTTGCGACAGTATAAAATTATTTTTTGAATAATTTACTTTGGAAAAGGCAATCCCTGGCGCACTTAAAATTTGCGACAGTATAAAATTACTTTTTTTAATAATTTACTATAGAAAAGGCAATCCCTGGCGCAATTAAAACTTGCGACAGTAAAAAATTATTTTTTGAATAATTTACTATAGAAAAGGCAATCCCTGGCGTAATTAAAATTTGCGATAGTAGAAAATTATTTTTTGAAAAGTTTACTATAGAAAAGGCAATCCCTGGCGCAATTAAAATTTGCGACAGTTGAAAATTATTTTTTGAATAATTTACTATAGAAAAGGCAATCCCTGGCGCAATTAAAATTTGCGACAGTAGAAAATTATTTTTTGATTAATTTACTACAGAAAAGGCAATCCCTGGCGTAATTAAAATTTGCGACAGTATAAAATTATTTTTTGAATAATTTACTATAGAAAACGCAATCCCTGGCTCAATTAAAATTTGCGACAGTATAAAATTATTTTTTGAATAATTTACTATAGAAAAGGCAATCCCTGGCGCAATTAAAATTTGCGACAGTATAAAATTATTTTTTGAATAATTTACTAGAGAAAAGGCAATCCCTGGCGCACTTAAAATTTGCGACAAGTATAAAATTATCTTTTTAACTAATTTACTATAGAAAAGGCAATCCCTGGCGCAATTAAAACTTGCGACAGTAAAAAATTATTTTTTGAATAATTTACTATAGAAAAGGCAATCCCTGGCGTAATTAAAATTTGCGACAGTAGAAAATTATTTTTTGAAAAGTTTACTATAGGAAAAGGCAATCCCTGGCGCAATTAAAATTTGCGACAGTATAAAATGTATTTTTTGAATAATGTTACTATAGAAAAGGCAATCCTGGCGTAATAAAATTTGCGACAGTATAAAATTATTTTTTGAATAATTTATCTGGCGAAATTGAAATTTGCGACAGTATAAAATTATTTTTTGAATAATTTACTAAAGAAAAGGCAATCCCTGGCGCAATTAAAATTTGCGACAGTAGAGAAATTATTTTTTGAATAATTTACTATAGAAAAGGCAATCCCTGGCATAATTAAATTTGCGACAGTAGAAAATTATTTTTTGAATAATTTACTATAGAAAAGGCAATCCTGGCGTAATTAAAATTTGCGACAGTATAAAATTATTTTTTGAATAATTTACTATAGAAAAGGCAATCCCTGGCGTAATTAAAATTTGCGGACAGTATAAAATTATTTTTTGAATAATTTACTATAGAAAAGGCAATCCTGGCGCAATTAAAATTTGCGACAAGTAAAAAATTATTTTTTGAATAATTTACTATAGAAAAAGGCAATCCCTGGCGAAATTGAAATTTGCGAGAGTAAAAAATTATTTTTTGAATAATTTACTATAGAAAAAGGCAATCCCTGGCGCACTTAAAATTTTGCGACAGTATATTAAATTATTTTTTGAATAATTTACTATAGAAAAGGCAATCCCTGGCGCAATTAAAATTTGCGACAGTAAAAAAATTATTTTTTGAATAATTTACTATAGAAAAGGCAATCCCTGGCGCCAATTAAAATTTGCGACAGTAGAAAATTATTTTTTGAATAATTTACTATAGAAAAGGCAATACCTGGCGTAATTAAAATTTGCGACAGTAGAAAATTATTTTTTGCAAAATTTACTGTAGAAAAGGCAATCCCTGGATATTAAAATTTGCGAAAGTTGAAAATTATTTTTTGAATAATTTACTATAGAAAAGGCAATCCCTGGCGCAATTAAAATTTGCAACAGTAGAAAATTACTTTTTGCAAAATTTACTATAGAAAAGGCAATCCCTGGCGTAATTAAAATTTGCGACAGTAGAAAATTAATTTGTGAGAAATTTACTATAGAAAATGCAATCCTTGCGTAATTAAAATTTGCGACAGTTATAAAATTATTTTTTGAATAATTTACTAGAGAAAAGGCAATCCCTGGCGTAATTAAAATTTGCGAGAGTAAAAATTATTTTTTGAATAATTTTACTATAGAAAAGGCAATCCCTGGCGTAATTAAAATTTGCTACAGTAGAAAATTATTTTTTGAATAATTTACTATAGAAAAGGCAATCCCTGGCGTAATTAAAATTTGCAACAGTATAAAATTATTTTTTGAATAATTTACTATAGAAAAGGCAATCCCTGGCGCAATTAAAACTTGCGATAGTAAAAAATTATTTTTTGAATTAATTTACTATAGAAAAGGCAATCTCTGGCGTAATTAAAATTTGCGACAGTAGAAAATTATTTTTGAATAATTTACTATAGAAAAGGCAATCCCTGGCGTAATTAAAATTTGCGACAGTTGAAAATTATTTTTTGAATAATTTACTATAGAAAAGGCAATCCCTGGCGTAATTAAAATTTGCGACAGTAGAAAATTATTTTTGAATAATTGTACTATAGAAAAGGCAATCCCTGGCGTAATTAAAATTTGCGACAGTATAAAATTATTTTTTGAATAATTTACCATAGAAAAGGCAATCCCTGGCGTAATTAAAATTTGAGACAGAATAAAATTATTTTTTGAATAATTTACTAGAGAAAAGGCAATCCTGGCGTAATTAAAATTTGCGAGAGTAAAAAATTATTTTTGAATAATTTACTATAGAAAAGGCAATCCTGGCGTAATTAAAATTTGCTACAGTAGAAAATTATTTTTTGAATAATTTACTATAGAAAAAGGCAATCCCTGGCGTAATTAAAATTTGCAACAGTATAAAATTATTTTTTGAATAATTTACTATAGAAAAGGCAATCCCTGGCGCAATTAAAACTTGCGATAGTAAAAAATTATTTTTTTGAATAAATAATTTACTATAGAAAAGGCAAACTCTGGCGTAATTAAAATTTGCGACAGTAGAAAATTATTTTTGATAATTTACTATAGAAAAGGCAATCCCTGGCGTAATTAAAATTTGCGACAGTAGAAAATTATTTTTTGAATAAATTTACTATAGAAGAAGGCAATCCCTGGCGCAATTAAAATTTGCGACAGTATAAAATTATTTTTTGAATAATTTACTATAGAAAAGGCAATCCTTGGCGCACTTAAAATTTGCGACAGTATAAAATTATTTTTTTAATAATTTACTATAGAAAAGGCAATCCCTGGCGCAATTAAAACTTGCGACAGTAAAAAATTATTTTTTGAATAATTTACTATAGAAAAGGCAATCCCTGGCGTAATTAAAATTTGCGACAGTAGAAAATTATTTTTTGAAAAGTTTACATTAGAAAAGGCAATCCCTGGCGCAATTAAAATTTGCGACAGTATAAAATTATTTTTTGAATAATTTACTATAGAAAAGGCAATCCCTGGCGTAATTAAAATTTGCGACAGTATAAAATTATTTTTTGAATAATTTATCTGGCGAAATTGAAATTTGCGACAGTATAAAATTATTTTTTGAATAATTTACTAAAGAAAAGGCAATCCCTGGCGCACTTAAAATTTGCGACAGTATAAAATTATTTTTTGAATAATTTACTATAAAAAAGGCCATCCCTGGCGCACTTAAAATTTGCGACAGTATAAAATTATTTTTTTAATAATTTACTATAGAAAAGGCAAACCCTGGCGCAATTAAAACTTGCGACAGTAAAAAATTATTTTTTGAATAATTTACTATAGAAAAGGCAATCCCTGGCGTAATTAAAATTTGCGACAGTAGAAAATTATTTTTTGAAAAGTTTACTATAGAAAAGGCAATCCCTGGCGCAATTAAAATTTGCGACAGTTGAAAATTATTTTTTGTATAATTTACTATAGAAAAGGCAATCCCTGGCGCAATTAAAATTTGCGACAGTAGAAAATTATTTTTTGATTAATTTACTATAGAAAAGGCAATCCCTGGCGTAATTAAAATTTGCGACAGAATAAAATTATTTTTTGAATAATTTACTATAGAAAACGCAATCCCTGGCGTATTTAAAATTTGCGACAGTAAAAAATTATTTTTTGAATAATTTACTATAGAAAAGGCAATCCCTGGCGTAATTAAAATTTGCGACAGTAAAAAATTATTTTTTGAATAATTTACTATAGAAAAGGCAATCCCTGGCGTAATTAAAATTTGCGACAGTAGAAAATTATTTTTTGAATAATTTACTATAGAAAAGGCAATCCCTGGCGTATTTAAAATTTGCGACAGTAAAAAATTATTTTTTGAATAATTTACTATAGAAAAGGCAATCCCTGGCGTAATTAAAATTTGCGACAGTAAAAAATTATTTTTTGAATAATTTACTATAGAAAAGGCAATCCCTGGCGTAATTAATATTTGCGACAGTAGAAAATTATTTTTTGAATAATTTACTATAGAATAGGCAATCCCTGGCGCAATTAAAATTTGCGACAGTATAAAATTATTTTTTGAATAATTTACTATAGAAAAGGCAATCCCTGGCGCACTTAAAATTTGCGACAGTATAAAATTATTTTTTTAATAATTTACTATAGAAAAGGCAATCCCTGGCACAATTAAAACTTGCGACAGTAAAAAATTATTTTTTGAATAATTTACTATAGAAAAGGCAATCCCTGGCGTAATTAAAATTTGCGACAGTAGAAAATTATTTTTTGAAAAGTTTACTATAGAAAAGGCAATCCCTGGCGCAATTAAAATTTGCGACAGTATAAAATTATTTTTTGAATAATTTACTATAGAAAAGGCAATCCCTGGCGTAATTAAAATTTGCGACAGTATAAAATAATTTTTTGAATAATTTATCTGGCGAAATTGAAATTTGTGACAGTATAAAATTATTTTTTGAATAATTTACTAAAGAAAAGGCAATCCCTGGCGCACTTAAAATTTGCGACAGTATAAAATTATTTTTTGAATAATTTACTTTGGAAAAGGCAATCCCTGGCGCACTTAAAATTTGTGACAGTATAAAATTACTTTTTTTAATAATTTACTATAGAAAAGGCAATCCCTGGCGCAATTAAAACTTGCGACAGTAAAAAATTATTTTTTGAATAATTTACTATAGAAAAGGCAATCCCTGGCGTAATTAAAATTTGCGATAGTAGAAAATTATTTTTTTTAAAGTTTACTATAGAAAAGGCAATCCCTGGCGCAATTAAAATTTGCGACAGTTGAAAATTATTTTTTGAATAATTTACTATAGAAAAGGCAATCCCTGGCGCAATTAAAATTTGCGACAGTAGAAAATTATTTTTTGATTAATTTACTACAGAAAAGGCAATCCCTGGCGTAATTAAAATTTGCGACAGTATAAAATTATTTTTTGAATAATTTACTATAGAAAACGCAATCCCTGGCTCAATTAAAATTTGCGACAGTATAAAATTATTTTTTGAATAATTTACTATAGAAAAGGCAATCCCTGGCGTAATTAAAATTTGCGACAGTAGAAAATTAATTTGTGAGAAATTTACTATAGAAAATGCAATCCCTGGCGTAATTAAAATTTGCGACAGTATAAAATTATTTTTTGAATAATTTACTAGAGAAAAGGCAATCCCTGGCGTAATTAAAATTTGCGAGAGTAAAAAATTATTTTTTGAATAATTTACTATAGAAAAGGCAATCCCTGGCGTAATTAAAATTTGCTACAGTAGAAAATTATTTTTTGAATAATTTACTATAGAAAAGGCAATCCCTGGCGTAATTAAAATTTGCAACAGTATAAAATTATTTTTTGAATAATTTACTATAGAAAAGGCAATCCCTGGCGCAATTAAAACTTGCGATAGTAAAAAATTATTTTTTGAATAATTTACTATAGAAAAGGCAATCTCTGGCGTAATAAAATTTTGCGACAGTAGAAAATTATTTTTTGAATAATTTACTATAGAAAAGGCAATCCTGCGCAATTACAATTTGCGACAGTTGAAAATTATTTTTTGAATAATTTACTATAGAAAAGGCAATCCCTGGCGTATTTAAAATTTGCGACAGTAAAAAATTATTTTTTGAATAATTTACTATAGAAAAGGCAAATCCCTGGCGTAAGTTAAAATTTTGCGACAGTAAAAAATTATTTTTTGAATAATTTTACTATTAGAAAAGGCAATCCCTGGCGTAATTAAAATTTGCCGACAGTAGAAAATTATTTTTTGAATAATTTACTATAGAAAAGGCAATCCCTGGCGCAATTAAAATTTGCGACAGTATAAAATTATTTTTGAATAATTTACTATAGAAAAGGCAATCCCTGGCGCACTTAAAATTTGCGACAGTATAAATATTATTTTTTTAATAATTTACTATAGAAAAGGCAATCCCTGGCGCAATTAAAACTTGCGACAGTAAAAAATTATTTTTTGAATAATTTACTATAGAAAAGGCAATCCCTGGCGTAATTAAAATTTGCGACAGGTAGAAAATTATTTTTTCAAAAGTTTACTGTAGAAAATGCAATCCCTGGCGCAATTAAAATTTGCGACAGTATAAAATTATTTTTTGAATAATTTACTATAGAAAGGCAATCCCTGGCGTAATTAAAATTTGCGACAGTATAAATTAATTTTTTTGAATAATTATCTGGCGAAATTGAAATTTGCGACAGTATAAAATTATTTTTTGAATAATTTACTAAAGAAAAGGCAATCCCTGGCGCACTTAAAATTTGCGACAGTATAAAATTATTTTTTGAATAATTTACTATAGAAAGGCAATCCCTGGCGCACTTAAAATTTGCGAGAGTATAAAATTATTTTTTTAATAATTTACTATAGAAAAGGCAATCCCTGGCGCAATTAAACTTGCGACAGTAAAAAATTATTTTTTGATTAATTTACTATAGAAAAGGCAATGCCTGGCGTAATTAAAATTTGCGACAGTAGAAAATTATTTTTTTGAAAAGTTTACTATAGACAAGGCAATCCCTGGGGCAATTAAAATTTGCGACAGTTGAAAATTATTTTTTTGAATAATTTACTATAGAAAAGGCAATCCCTGGCGCAATTAAAATTTGCGACAGTAGAAAATTATTTTTTGATTAATTTACTATAGAAAAGGCAATCCCTGGCGTAATTAAAATTTGCCGACAGTATAAAATTATTTTTTGAATAATTTACTATAGAAAACGCAATCCCTGGCGTATTTAAAATTTGCGACAGTAAAAATTATTTTTTGAATAATTTACTATAGAAAAGGCAATCCCTGGCGTAATTAAAATTGCGACAGTAATTTTTTGAATAATTTACTATAGAAAAGGCAATCCTGGCGTAATTAAAATTTTGCGACAGTAAAAATTATTTTTTGAATAATTTACTATAGAAAAGGCAATCCCTGGCGTAATTAAAATTTGCGACAGTAGAAAATTATTTTTTGAATATTTACTATAGAAAAGGCAATCCCTGGCGTATTTAAAATTTGCTACAGTAAAAAATTATTTTTTGAATAATTTACTATAGAAAAGGCAATCCCTGGCGTAATTAAAATTTGCTCAGTAAAAATTATTTTTTGAATAATTTACTATAGAAAAGGCAATCCCTGGCGTAATTAAAATTTGCGACAGTAGAAAATTATTTTTTGAATAATTTACTATAGAAAAGGCAATCCCTGGCGCAATTAAAATTTGCGACAGTATAAAATTATTTTTTGAATAATTTACTATAGAAAAGGCAATCCCTGGCGCACTTAAAATTTGCGACAGTATAAAATTATTTTTTTAATAATTTACTATAGAAAAGGCAATCCCTGGCGCAATTAAAACTTGCGACAGTAGAAAATTATTTTTTGAATAATTTACTATAGAAAAGGCAATCCCTGGCGTAATTAAAATTTGCGACAGTAGAAAAATATTTTTTGAAAAGTTTACTATAGAAAAGGCAATCCCTGGCGCAATTAAAATTTGCGACAGTATAAAATTATTTTTTGAATAATTTACTATAGAAAAGGCAATCCCTGGCATAATTAAAATTTGCGACAGTATAAAATTATTTTTTGAATAATTTATCTGGCGAAATTGAAATTTGCGAGAGTATAAATTATTTTTTGAATAATTTACTATAGAAAAGGCAATCCCTGCGCACTTAAAATTTGCGACAGTATAAAATTATTTTTTTAATAATTTACTATAGAAAAGGCAATCCCTGGCGCAATTAAAACTTGCGACAGTAAAAAATTATTTTTTGAATAATTTCCTATAGAAAAGGCAATCCCTGGCGTAATTAAAATTTGCGACAGTATAAAATTATTTTTTGAATAATTTACTATAGAAAAGGCAATCCCTGGCGCAATTAAAATTTGCGACAGTATAAAATTATTTTTTGAATAATTTACTATAGAAAAGGCAATCCCTGGCGCAAATAAAATTTGCGACAGTATAAAATTATTTTTTGAATAATTTACTATAGAAAAGGCAATTCCTGGCGTAATTAAAATTTGCGACAGTAGAAAGTTATTTTTTGAATAATTTACTATAGAAAAGGCAATCCCTGGCGCAATTAAAATTTGCGACAGTAGAAAATTATTTTTTAAAAGTTTACTATAGAAAAGGCAATCCCTGGCGGAATTAAAATTTGCGACAGTTGAAAAATTATTTTTTGAATAATTTACTATAGAAAAGGCAATCCCTGGCGTAATTAAAATTTGCGACAGTAGAAAATTATTTTTTGAATAATTTACTATAGAAAAGGCAATCCCTGGCGCAATTACATTTTAGCGACAGTACAAAATTATTTTTTGAATAATTTACTATAGAAAAGGCAATCCCTGGCGTAATTAAAATTTGCGACAGTAGAAAATTAATTCTTGAATAATTTACTATAGAAATGGCAATCCCTGGCGCACTTAAAATTTGCGACAGTATAAAATTATTTTTTTGAATAATTTACTATAGAAAAGGCAATCCCTGGCGTAATTAAAATTTGCGACAGTTGAAAATTATTTTTTGAATAATTTACTATAGAAAAGGCAATCCCTGGCGCAATTAAAATTTGCGACAGTTGAAAATTATTTTTTGAATAATTTACTATAGAAAAGGCAATCCCTGGCGCAATTAAAATTTGCGACAGTAGAAAATTATTTTTTTGATTAATTTACTATAGAAAAGGCAATCCCTGGCGTAATTAAAATTTGCGACAGTATAAAATTTTTTTTTGAATAATTTACCATAGAAAACGCAATCCCTGGCTCAATTAAAATTTGCGACAGTATAAAATTATTTTTTGATTTGAATAATTTACTATAGAACAGGCAATCCCTGGCGCACTTAAAATTTGCGACAGTATAAAATTATTTTTTTAATAATTTACTATAGAAAAGGCAATCCCTGGCGCAATTAGAACTTGCGACAGTAAAAAAATTATTTTTGAATAATTTACTATAGAAAAGGCAATCCCTGGCGTAATTAAAATTTGCGACAGTAGAAAATTATTTTTTGAAAAGTTTACTATAGAAAAGGCAATCCCTGGCGCAATTAAAATTTGCGACAGTATAAAATTATTTTTTGAATAATTTACTATAGAAAAGGCAATCCCTGGCGTAATTAAAATTTGCGACAGTATAAAATTATTTTTTGAATAATTTATCTGGCGAAATTGAAATTTGCGACAGTATAAAATTATTTTTTGAATAATTTACTAAAGAAAAGGCAATCCCTGGCGCACTTAAAATTTGCGACAGTAGAAAATTATTTTTTGAATAATTTACTATAGAAAAGGCAATCCCTGGCGTAATTAAAATTTGCGACAGTAGAAAATTATTTTTTGAATAATTTACTATTGAAAAGGCAATCCCTGGCGTAATTAAAATTTGGGACGGTATAAAATTATTTTTTGAATAATTTACTATAGAAAAGGCAATCCTGGCGCAATTAAAATTTGCGACAGTAGAAAAATTATTTTTCGAATAATTTACTATAGAAAAGGCAATCCCTGGCATAATTAAAATTTGCGACAGTAGAAAATTATTTTTTGAATAATTTACTATAGAAAAGGCAATCCCTGGCGTAATTAAAATTTGCGACAGTTGAAAATTATTTTTTGAATAATTTACTATAGAAAAGGCAATCCCTGGCGTAATTAAAATTTGCGACAGTATAAAATTATTTTTTGAATAATTTACTATAGAAAGGCAATCCCTGGCGTAATTAAAATTTGCGACAGTATAAAATTATTTTTTGAATAATTTACTATAGAAAAGGCAATCCATGGCGCAATTAAAATTTGCGACAGTAAAAAATTATTTTTTGAATAATTTACTATAGAAAAGGCAATCCCTGGCGAAATTGAAATTTGCGAGAGTAAAAAATTATTTTTTGAATAATTTACTATAGAAAAGGCAATCCCTGGCGCACTTAAAATTTGCGACAGTATAAAATTATTTTTTGAATAATTTACTATAGAAAAGGCAATCCTGGCGCAATTAAAATTTGCGACAGTAAAAAATTATTTTTTGAATAATTTACTATAGAAAAGGCAATCCCTGGCGCAATTAAAATTTGCGACAGTAGAAAATTATTTTTTGAATAATTTACTATAGAAAAGGCAATCCCTGGCGTAATTAAAATTTGCGACAGTAGAAATTATTTTTTGCAAAATTTACTGTAGAAAAGGCAATCCCTGGGATATTTAAAATTTGCGAAAGTTGAAAATTATTTTTTGAATAATTTACTATAGAAAAGTCAATCCCTGGCGCAATTAAAATTTGCAACAGTAGAAAATTATTTTTTGCAAAATTTACTATAGAAAAGGCAATCCCTGGCGTAATTAAAATTTGCGACAGTAGAAAATTAATTTGTGAGAAATTTACTATAGAAAAGGCAATCCCTGGCGTAATTAAAATTTGCGACAGTAAAAAATTATTTTTTGAATAATTTACTATAGAAAAGGCAATCCCTGGCGCAATTAAAATTTGCGACATTATAAAATTATTTTTCGAATAATTTACTATAGAAAAGGCAATCCCTGGCGCACTTAAAATTTGCGACAGTATAAAATTATTTTTTGAATAATTTACTATAGAAAAGGCAATCCCTGGCGTAATTAAAATTTGCGACAGTATAAAATTATTTTTTGAATAATTTACTATAGAAAAGGCAATCCCTGGCGTAATTAAAATTTTCGACAGTAAAAAATTATTTTTTGAATAATTTACTATAGAAAAGGCAATCCCTGGCGCACTTAAAATTTGCGACAGTAGAAAAATTATTTTTTGAATAATTTACTATAGAAAAGGCAATCCCTGGCGCAATTAAAATTTGCGACAGTATAAAATTATTTTTTGCAAAATTTACTATAGAAAAGGCAATCCCTGGCGTAATTAAAATTTGCGACAGTAAAAAATTATTTTGTGAGAAATTTACTATAGAAAAGGCAATCTTTGGGATATTTAAAATTTGCGACAGTAAAAAATTATTTTTTGAATAATTTACTATAGAAAAGGCAATCCCTGGCGCAATTAAAATTTGCAACAGTAGAAAATTATTTTTTGCAAAATTTACTATAGAAAAGGCAATCCCTGGCGTAATTAAAATTTGCGACAGTAGAAAATTAATTTGTGAGAAATTTACTATAGAAAAGGCAATCCCTGGCGAAATTAAAATTTGCGACAGTAAAAAATTATTTTTTGAATAAATGACTATAGAAAAGGCAATCCCTGGCGCACTTAAAATTTGCGACAGTATAAAATAATTTTTTGAAAAGTTTACTGTAGAAAAGGCAATCCCTGGCGCAATTAAAATTTGCGACAGTAAAAAAATTATTTTTTGAATAATTTACTATAGAAAAGGCAATCCCTGGCGTATTTAAAATTTGCGACAGTAAAAAATTAATTTGTGAAAAATTTACTATAGAAAAGGCAATCCCAGGCGCAATTAAAATTTGCGACAGTATAAAATTATTTTTTGAAAAGTTTTACTATACAAAAGGCAATCCCTGGCGTAATTAAAATTTGCGACAGTAGAAAATTATTTTTTGAATAATTTACTATAGAAAAGGCAATCGCTGGCGCAATTAAATTTGCGACAGTAGAAAATTATTTTTTGAATAATTTACTATAGAACAGGCAATCCCTGGCGTAATTAAAATTTGCGACAGTATAAAATTATTTTTTGAATAATTTACTATAGAAAAGGCAATCCTGGCGCAATTAAAATTTGCGACAGTATAAAATTATTTTTTGAATAATTTACTATAGAAAAGGCAATCCCTGGCGCAAATAAAATTTGCGACAGTATAAAATTATTTTTTGAATAATTTACAATAGAAAAGGCAATTCCTGGCGTAATTAAATTTTGCGACAGTAGAAAGTTATTTTTTGAATAATTTACTATAGAAAAGGCAATCCCTGGCGCAATTAAAATTTGCGACAGTAGAAAATTATTTTTTAAAAGTTTACTATAGAAAAGGCAATCCCTGGCGGAATTAAAATTTGCGACAGTTGAAAATTATTTTTTGAATAATTTACTATAGAAAAGGCAATCCCTGGCGTAATTAAAATTTGCGACAGTAGAAAATTATTTTTTGAATAATTTACTATAGAAAAGGCAATCCCCTGGCGCAATTACATTTTGCGACAGTATAAAAATTATTTTTTGAATAATTTACTATAGAAAAGGCAATCCCTGGCGTAATTAAAATTTGCGACAGTTGAAAATTAATTCTTGAATAATTTACTATAGAAAAGGCAATCCCTGGCGCACTTAAAATTTGCGACAGTATAAAATTATTTTTTGAATAATTTACTATAGAAAAGGCAATCCCTGGCGTAATTAAAATTTGCGACAGTATAAAATTATTTTTTGAATAATTTACTATAGAAGAGGCAATCCCTGGCGTAATTAAAATTTGCGACAGTATAAAATTATTTTTTGCAAAATTTACTATAGAAAAGGCAATCCCTGGGATATTTAAAATTTGCGAAAGTTGAAAATTATTTTTTGAATAATTTACTATAAAAAGGCAATCCCTGGCGCAATTAAAATTTGCAACAGTAGAAAATTATTTTTTGCAAAATTTACTATAGAAAAGGCAATCCCTGGCGTAATTAAAATTTGTGACAGTAGAAAATTAATTTGTGAGAAATTTACTATAGAAAAGGCAATCCCTGGCGTAATTAAAATTTGCGACAGTATAAAATTATTTTTTGAATAATTTACTATAGAAAAGGCAATCCCTGGCGCACTTAAAATTTGCGACAGTATAAAATTATTTTTTGAATAATTTACTATAGAAAAGGCAATCCCTGGCGTAATTAAAATTTGCGACAGTATAAAATTATTTTTTGAATAATTTACTATAGAAAAGGCAATCCCTGGCGTAATTAAAATTTTCGACAGTAAAAAATTATTTTTTGAATAATTTACTATAGAAAAGGCAATCCCTGGCGCACTTAAAATTTGCGACAGTAGAAAATTATTTTTTGAATAATTTACTATAGAAAAGGCAATCCCTGGCGCAATTAAAATTTGCGACAGTATAAAATTATTTTTTGCAAAATTTACTATAGTAAAGGCAATCCCTGGCGTAATTAAAATTTGCGACAGTAAAAAATTATTTTGTGAGAAATTTACTATAGAAAAGGCAATCCCTGGGATATTTAAAATTTGCGACAGTAAAAAATTATTTTTTGAATAATTTACTATAGAAAAGGCAATCCCTGGCGCAATTAAAATTTGCAACAGTAGAAAATTATTTTTTGCAAAATTTACTATAGAAAAGGCAATCCCTGGCGTAATTAAAATTTGCGACAGTAGAAAATTAATTTGTGAGAAATTTACTATAGAAAAGGCAATCCTGGCGGAATTAAAATTTGCGATAGTAAAAAATTATTTTTTGAATAAATGACTATAGAAAAGGCAATCCCTGGCGCACTTAAAATTTGCGACAGTATAAAATTATTTTTTGAAAAGTTTACTATAGAAAAGGCAATCCCTGGCGCAATTAAAATTTCCAACAGTAATAAATTATTTTTTGAATAATTTACTATAGAAAAGGCAATCCTGGCGTATTTAAATTTGCGACAGTAAAAATTAATTTGTGAAAAATTTACTATAGAAAAGGCAATCCCTAGCACAATTAAAATTTGCGACAGTATAAAATTTATTTTTGAAAAGTTTACTATACAAAAGGCAATCCCTGGCGTAATTAAAATTTGCGACAGTAGAAAATTATTTTTTGAATAATTTACTATAGAAAAGGCAATCCCTGGCGCAATTAAAATTTGCGACAGTAGAAAATTATTTTTTGAATAATTTACTATAGAAGAGGCAATCCCTGGCGTAATTAAAATTTGCGACAGTATTAAAATATTTTTTGAATAATTTACTACAGAAAAGGCAATCCTGGCGTAATTAAAATTTGCGACAGTAGAAAATTATTTTTTGAATAATTTACTATAGAAAAGGCAATCCCTGGCGCACTTAAAAATTTGCGACAGTAAAAAATTATTTTGTGAGAAATTTACTAAAGAAAAGGCAATCCCTGGCGTAATTAAATTTGCGACAGTATAAAATTATTTTTTGAATAATTTACTATAGAAAAGGCAATCCCTGGCGAAATTGAAATTTGCGAGAGTAAAAAATTATTTTTTGAATAATTTACTATAGAAAAGGCAATCCCTGGCGCACTTAAAATTTGCGACAGTATAAAATTATTTTTTGAATAATTTACTATAGAAAAGGCAATCCCTGGCGCAATTAAAAATTTGCGACAGTAAAAAATTATTTTTTGAATAATTTACTATAGAAAAGGCAATCCCTGGCGCAATTAAAATTTGCGACAGTAGAAAATTATTTTTTGAATAATTTACTATAGAAAAGGCAATCCCTGGCGTAATTAAAATTTGCGACAGTAGAAAATTATTTTTTGCAAAATTTACTGTAGAAAAGGCAATCCCTGGGATATTTAAAATTTGCGAAAGTTGAAAATTATTTTTTGAATAATTTACTATAGAATAGGCAATCGCTGGCGCAATTAAATTTGCGACAGTAGAAAATTATTTTTTGAATAATTTACTATAGAAAAGGCAATCCCTGGCGTAATTAAAATTTGCGACAGTATAAAATTATTTTTTGAATAATTTACTATAGAAAAGGCAATCCCTGGCGCAATTAAAATTTGCGACAGTATAAAATTATTTTTTGAATAATTTACTATAGAAAAGGCAATCCCTGGCGCAAATAAAATTTGCGACAGTATAAAATTATTTTTTGAATAATTTACAATAGAAAAGGCAATTCCTGGCGTAATTAAAATTTGCGACAGTAGAAAGTTATTTTTTGAATAATTTACTATAGAAAAGGCAATCCCTGGCGCAATTTAAAATTTGCGACAGTAGAAAATTATTTTTTAAAAGTTTACTATAGAAAAGGCAATCCCTGGCGCAATTAAAATTTGAAACAGTTCAAAATTATTTTTTGAATAATTTACTATAGAAAAGGCAATCCCTGGCGTAATTAAAATTTGCGACAGTAGAAAATTATTTTTTGAATAATTTACTATAGAAAAGGCAATCCTGGCGCAATTACATTTTGCGACAGTATAAAATTATTTTTTGAATAATTTACTATAGAAAAGGCAATCCCTGGCGTAATTAAAATTTGCGACAGTAGAAAATTAATTCTTGAATAATTTACTATAGAAAAGGCAATCCCTGGCGCACTTAAAATTTGCGACAGTATAAAATTATTTTTTGAATAATTTACTATAGAAAAGGCAATCCCTGGCGTAATTAAAATTTGCGACAGTATAAAATTATTTTTTGAATAATTTACTATAGAAAAGGCAATCCCTGGCGTAATTAAAATTTGCGACTGTTGAAAATTATTTTTTGAATAATTTACTATAGAAAAGGCAATCCCTGGCGCAATTAAAATTTGCGACAGTAAAAAATTATTTTTTGAATAATTTACTATAGAAAAGGCAATCCCTGGTGCAATTAAAATTTGCGACAGTAGAAAATTATTTTTTGAATAATTTACTATAGAAGAGGCAATCCCTGGCGTAATTAAAATTTGCGACAGTATTAAATTATTTTTTGAATAATTTACTATAGAAAAGGCAATCCCTGGCGTAATTAAAATTTGCGACAGTAGAAAATTATTTTTGAATAATTTACTATAGAAAAGGCAATCCCTGGCGCACTTAAAATTTGCGACAGTAAAAAATTATTTTGTGAGAAATTTACTAAAGAAAAGGCAATCCCTGGCGTAATTAAAATTTGCGACAGTATAAAATTATTTTTTGAATAATTTACTATAGAAAAGGCAATCCGTGGCGAAATTGAAATTTGCGAGAGTAAAAAATAATTTTTTGCATAATTTACTATAGAAAAGGCAATCCCCTGGCGCACTTAAAATTTGCGACAGTATAAAATTATTTTTTGAATAATTTACTATAGAAAAGGCAATCCCTGGCGCAATTAAAATTTGCGACAGTAAAAAATTATTTTTTGAATAATTTACTATAGAAAAGGCAATCCCTGGCGTAATTAAAATTTGCGACAGTAGAAAATTATTTTTTGCAAAATTTACTGTAGAAAAGGCAATCCCTGGGATATTTAAAATTTGCGAAAGTTGAAAATTATTTTTTTAATAATTTACTATAGAAAAGGCAATCCCTGGCGCAATTAAAATTTGCAACAGTAGAAAATTATTTTTTGCAAAATTTACTATAGAAAAGGCAATCCCTGGCGTAATTAAAATTTGCGACAGTAGAAAATTAATTTGTGAGAAATTTACTATAGAAAAGGCAATCCCTGGCGTAATTAAAATTTGCGACAGTAAAAAATTAATTTTTGAATAATTTACTATAGAAAAGGCAATCCCTGGCGCAATTAAAATTTGCGACAGTATAAAATTATTTTTCGAATAATTTACTATAGAAAAGGCAATCCCTGGCGCACTTAAAATTTGCGACAGTATAAAATTATTTTTTGAATAATTTACTATAGAAAAGGCAATCCCTGGCGTAATTAAAATTTGCGACAGTATAAAATTATTTTTTGAATAATTTACTATAGAAAAGGCAATCCCTGGCGTAATTAAAATTTTCGAGAGTAAAAAATTATTTTTTGAATAATTTACTATGGAAAGGCAATCCTGGCGCACTTAAAATTTGCGACAGTAGAAAATTATTTTTTGAATAATTTACTATAGAAAAGGCAATCCCTGGCGCAATTAAAATTTGCGACAGTATAAAATTATTTTTTGCAAAATTTACAATAGAAAAGGCAATCCCTGGCGTAATTAAAATTTGCGAGAGTAAAAAATTATTTTGTGAGAAATTTACTATAGAAAAGGCAATCCCTGGGATATTTAAAATTTGCGACAGTAAAAAATTATTTTTTGAATAATTTACTATAGAAAAGGCAATCCCTGGTGCAATTAAAATTTGCAACAGTAGAAAATTATTTTTTGTAAAATTTACTATAGAAAAGGCAATCCCCTGGCGTAATTAAAATTTGCGACAGTAGAAAATTAATTTGTGAGAAATTTACTATAGAAAAGGCAATCCCTGGCGTAATTAAAATTTGCGACAGTAAAAAATTATTTTTTGAATAAATGACTATAGAAAGGGCAATCCCTGGCGCACTTAAAATTTGCGACAGTATAAAATTATTTTTTGAAAAGTTTACTATAGAAAAGGCAATCCCTGGCGCAATTAAAATTTGCGACAGTAAAAAATTATTTTTTGAATAATTTACTATAGAAAAGGCAATCCCTGGCGTATTTAAAATTTGCGACAGTAAAAAATTAATTTGTGAAAATTTACTATAGAAAAGGCAATCCCTGGCGCAATTAAAATTTGCGAAAGTATAAAATTATTTTTTGAAAAGTTTACTATACAAAAGGCAATCCGTGGCGTAATTAAAATTTGCGACAGTAGAAAATTATTTTTTGAATAATTTACTATAGAAAAGGCAATCGCTGGCGCAATTAAATTTTGCGACAGCAGAAAATTATTTTTTGAATAATTTACTATAGAAAAGGCAATCCCTGGCGTAATTAAAATTTGCGACAGTATAAAATTATTTTTTGAATAATTTACTATAGAAAAGGCAATCCCTGGCGCAATTAAAATTTGCGACAGTATTAAATTATTTTTTGAATAATTTACTATAGAAAAGGCAATCCCTGGCGCAAATAAAATTTGCGACAGTATAAAATTATTTTTTGAATAATTTAATATAGAAAAGGCAATTCCTGGCGTAATTAAAATTTGCGACAGTAGAAAGTTATTTTTTGAATAATTTACTATAGAAAAGGCAATCCCTGGCGCAATTAAAATTTGCGACAGTAGAAAATTATTTTTTAAAAGTTTACTATAGAAAACGCAATCCCTGGCGCAATTAAAATTTGCGACAGGTGAAAATTATTTTTTGAATAATTTACTATAGAAAAGCAATCCCTGGCGTAATTAAAATTTGCGACAGTAGAAAATTATTTTTTGAATAATTTACTATAGAAAAGGCAATCCCTGGCGCAATTACAATTTGCGACAGTATAAAATTATTTTTTGAATAATTTACTATAGAAAAGGCAATCCCTGGCGTAATTAAAATTTGCGACAGTAGAAAATTAATTCTTGAATAATTTACTATAGAAAAGGCAATCCCTGGCGCACTTAAAATTTGCGACAGTATAAAATTATTTTTTGAATAATTTACTATAGAAAAGGCATTCCCTGGCGTAATTAAAATTTGCGACAGTATAAAATTATTTTTTGAATAATTTACTATAGAAAAGGCAATCCCTGGCGTAATTAAAATTTGCGACAGTTGAAAATTATTTTTTGAATAATTTACTATAGAAAAGGCAATCCCTGGCGTAATTAAAATTTGCGACAATAGAAAATTATTTTTTGAATAATTTACTATAGAAAAGGCAATCCCTGGCGTAATTAAAATTTGCGACAGTATTAAATTATTTTTTGAATAATTTACTATAGAAAAGGCAATCCCTGGCGTAATTAAAATTTGCGACAGTAGAAAATTATTTTTTGAATAATTTACTATAGAAAAGGCAATCCCTGGCGCACTTAAAATTTGCGACAGTAAAAAATTATTTTGTGAGAAATTTACTAAAGAAAAGGCAATCCCTGGCGTAATTAAAATTTGCGACAGTTGAAAATTATTTTTTGAATAATTTACTATAGAAAAGGCAATCCCTGGCGTAATTAAAATTTGCGACAGTAGAAAATTATTTTTTGAATAATTTACTATAGAAAAGGCAATCCCTGGCGTAATTAAAATTTGCGACAGTATAAAATTATTTTTTGAATAATTTACTATAGAAAAGGCAATCCCTGGCGTAATTAAAATTTGCGACAGTATAAAATTATTTTTTGAATAATTTACTAGAGAAAAGGCAATCCCTGGCGTAATTAAAATTTGCGAGAGTAAAAAATTATTTTTTGAATAATTTACTATAGAAAAGGCAATCCTGGCGTAATTAAAATTTGCGACAGTAGAAAATTATTTTTTGAATAATTTACTATAGAAAAGGCAATCCCTGGCGTAATTAATATTTGCGACAGTATAAAATTATTTTTTGAATAATTTACTATAGAAAAGGCAATCCCTGGCGCAATTAAAACTTGCGATAGTAAAAAATTATTTTTTTAATAATTTACTATAGAAAAGGCAATCTCTGGCGTAATTAAAATTTGCGACAGTAGAAAATTATTTTTTGAATAATTTACTATAGAAAAGGCAATCCCTGGCGCAGTTACAATTTGCGACAGTTGAAAATTATTTTTTGAATAATTTACTATAGAAAAGGCAATCCCTGGCGTATTTAAAATTTGCGACAGTAAAAAATAATTTTTTGAATAATTTACTATAGAAAAGGCAATCCCTGGCGTAATTAAAATTTGCGACAGTAAAAAATTATTTTTTGAATAATTTACTATAGAAAAGGCAATCCCTGGCGTAATTAAAATTTGCGACAGTATAAAATTATTTTTTGAATAATTTACTATAGAAAAGGCAATCCCTGGCGTAATTAAAATTTGCGACAGTTGAAAATTATTTTTTGAATAATTTACTATAGAAAAGGCAATCCCTGGCGTATTTAAAATTTGCGACAGTAAAAAATAATTTTTTGAATTATTTACTATAGAAAAGGCAATCCCTGGCGTAATTAAAATTTGCGACAGTAAAAAATTATTTTTTGAATAATTTACTATAGAAAAGGCAATCCCTGGCGTAATTAAAATTTGCGACAGTAGAAAATTATTTTTTGAAAAATTACTATAGAAAAGGCAATCCCTGGCGCAATTAAAATTTGCGACAGTTGAAAATTATTTTTTGAATAATTTACTATAGAAAAGGCAATCCCTGGCGCAATTAAAATTTGCGACAGTAGAAAATTATTTTTTGAATAATTTACTATAGAAAAGGCCATCCCTGGCGTAATTAAAATTTGCGACAGTATAAAATTATTTTTTGAATAATTTACTATAGAAAACGCAATCCCTGGCTCAATTAAAATTTGCGACAGTATAAAATTAATTTTTGAATAATTTACTATAGAAAAGGCAATCCCTGGCGCAATTAAAATTTGCGACAGTATAAAATTATTTTTTGAATAATTTACTACAGAAAAGGCAATCCCTGGCGCACTTAAAATTTGCGACAGTATAAAATAATTTTTTTAATAATTTACTATAGAAAAGGCAATCCCTGGCGCAATTAAAATTTGCGACAGTAAAAAATTATTTTTTGAATAATTTACTGTAGAAAAGGCAATCCCTGGCGTAATTAAAATTTGCGACAGTAGAAAATTATTTTTTGAAAAGTTTACTATAGAAAACGCAATCCCTGGCTCAATTAAAATTTGCGACAGTATAAAATTAATTTTTGAATAATTTACTATAGAAAAGGCAATCCCTGGCGCAATTAAAATTTGCGACAGTATAAAATTATTTTTTGAATAATTTACTACAGAAAAGGCAATCCCTGGCGCACTTAAAATTTGCGACAGTATAAAATTATTTTTTTAATAATTTACTATAGAAAAGGCAATCCCTGGCGCAATTAAAATTTGCGACAGTAAAAAATTATTTTTTGAATAATTTACTGTAGAAAAGGCAATCCCTGGCGTAATTAAAATTTGCGACAGTAGAAAATTATTTTTTGAATAATTTACTATAGAAAAGGCCATCCCTGGCGTAATTAAAATTTGCGACAGTATAAAATTATTTTTTGAATAATTTACTATAGAAAACGCAATCCCTGGCGCAATTAAAAATTGCGACAGTATAAAATTATTTTTTGAATAATTTACTATAGAAAAGGCAATCCCTGGCGTAATTAAAATTTGCGACAGTATAAAATTATGTTTTGAATAATTTACCTGGCGAAATTGAAATTTGCGACAGTATAAAATTATTTTTTGAATAATTTACTAAAGAAAAGGCAATCCCTGGCGCACTTAAAATTTGCGACATTATAAATTATTTTTTGAATAATTTACTATAGAAAAGGCAATCCCTGGCGCAATTAAAATTTGCGACAGTAAAAAATTATTTTTTGAATAATTTACTATAGAAAAGGAAATATCTGGCGTAATTAAAATTTGCGAGAGTAAAAAATTATTTTTTGAAAAATTTACTATAGAAAAGGCAATCCCTGGCGCAATTAAAATTTGCGACAGTAAAAAATTATTTTTTGAATAATTTACTATAGAAAAGGCAATCCCTGGCGCACTTAAAATTGGCGACAGTATAAAATTACTTTTTTGAATAATTTACTATAGAAAAGGCAATCCCTGGCGTATTTAAAATTTGCGACAGTAAAAAATTAATTTGTGAAAAATTTACCTGGCGAAATTGAAATCTGCGAGAGTAAAAAATTATTTTTTGAATAATTTACTTTAGAAAAGGCAATCCCTGGCGCAATTAAAATTTGCGACAGTAGAAAATTATTTTTGAATAATTTACTATAGAAAAGGCAATCCCTGGCGTAATTAAAATTTGCGACAGTATAAAATTATTTTTTGAATAATTTACTATAGAAAAGGCAATCCCTGGCGCAATTAAAATTTGCGACAGTAGAAAATTATTTTTTTGAATAATTTACTATAGAAAAGGCAATCCCTGGCGTAATTAAAATTTGCGACAGTAAAAAATTATTTTTTGAATAATTTACTATAGAAAAGGCAATCCCTGGCGCAATTAAAATTTGCGACAGTAAAAAAATATTTTTTGAATAATTTACTATAGAAAAGGCAATCCCTGGCGAAATTGAAATTAGCGAGAGTAAAAAATTATTTTTTGAATAATTTACTATAGAAAAGGCAATCCCTGGCGCAATTAAAATTTGCGACAGTATAAAATTATTTTTTGAATAATTTACTATAGAAAAGGCAATCCCTGGCGCAATGAAAATTTGCGACAGTAAAAAATTATTTTTTGAATAATTTACTATAGAAAAGGCAATCCCTGGCGTAATTAAAATTTGCGACAGTAAAAAATTATTTTGGAAAAATTTACTATAGAAAAGGCAATCCCTGGCGTAATTAAAATTTGCGACAGTAAAAAATTATTTTTTGAATAATTTACTATAGAAAAGGCAATCCCTGGCGTAATTAAAATTTGCGACAGTAGAAAATTATTTTTTGAATAATTTACTATAGAAAAGGCAATACCTGGTGCAATTAAAATTTGCGACAGTAGAAAATTATTTTTTGAATAATTTACTATAGAAAAGGCAATCCCTGGCGTAATTAAAATTTGCGACAGTATAAAATTATTTTTTGAATAATTTACTATAGAAAAGGCAATCCCTGGCGTAATTAAAATTTGCGACAGTATAAAATTATTTTTTGAATAATCTACCTGGCGAAATTGAAATTTGCGACAGTATAAAATTATTTTTTGAATAATTTGATATAGAAAAGGCAATCCGTGGCGCACTTAAAATTTGCGACAGTAGAAAATTATTTTTTGAATAATTTACTATAGAAAAGGCAATCCCTGGCGTAATTAAAATTTGCGATAGTAGAAAATTATTTTTTGAATAATTTACTATAGAAAAGGCAATCCCTGGCGTAATTAAAATTTGCGACAGTATAAAATTATTTTTTGAATAATTTACTATAGAAAAGGCAATCCCTGGCGCAATTAAAATTTGCGACAGTAGAAAATTATTTTTTGAATAATTTACTATAGAAAAGGCAATCCCTGGCGTAATTAAAATTTGCGACAGTAGAAAATTATTTTTTGAATAATTTACTATAGAAAAGGCAATCCCTGGCGCAATTAAAATTTGCGACAGTAGAAAATTAATTTGTGAGAAATTTACTATAGAAAAGGCAATCCCTGGCGTAATTAAAATTTGCGACAGCAGAAAATTATTTTTTGAATAATTTACTATAGAAAAGGCAATCCCTGGCGTAATTAAAATTTTGACAGTAGAAAATTAATTTGTGAAAAATTTACCTGGCGAAATTAAAATTTGCGAGAGTAAAAAATTATTTTTTGAATAATTTACTATAGAAAAGGCAATCCCTGGCGCAATTAAAATTTGCGACAGTAGAAAATTATTTTTTGAATAATTTACTATAGAAAAGGCAATCCCTGGCGTAATTAAAATTTGCGACAGTATAAAATTATTTTTTGAATAATTTACTATAGAAAAGGCAATCCCTGGCGCAATTAAAATTTGCGACAGTAGAAAATTATTTTTTGAATAATTTACTATAGAAAAGGCAATCCCTGGCGCAATTAAAATTTGCGACAGTAGAAAATTATTTTTTGAATAATTTACTATAGAAAAGGCAATCCCTGGCGTAATTAAAATTTGCGACAGTATAAAATTATTTTTTGAATAATTTACTATAGAAAAGGCAATCACGGGCGTAATTAAAATTTGCGACAGTATAAAATTATTTTTTGAATAATTTACTATAGAAAAGGCAATCCCTGGCGCAATTAAAATTTGCGACAGTAGAAAATAAGTTTTTTAATAATTTACTATAGAAAAGGCAATCCCTGGCGTAATTAAAATTTTCGACAGTAGAAAATTATTTTTTGAATAATTTACTATAGAAAAGGCAATCCCTGGCGTAATTAAAATTTGCGACAGTAGAAAATTATTTTTTGAATAATTTACTATAGAAAAGGCAATCGCTGGCGTAATTAAAATTTGCGACAGTATAAAATTATTTTTTGAATAATTTACTATAGAAAAGGCAATCCCTGGCGCAATTAAAATTTGCGACAGTAGAAAATTATTTTTTGAATAATTTACTATAGAAAAGGCAATCCCTGGCGTAATTAAAATTTGCGACAGTAGAAAATTATTTTTTGAATAATTTACTATAGAAAAGGCAATCCCTGGCGCAATTAAAATTTGCGACAGTAGAAAATTAATTTGTGAGAAATTTACTATAGAAAAGGCAATCCCTGGCGTAATTAAAATTTGCGACAGCAGAAAATTATTTTTTGAATAATTTACTATAGAAAAGGCAATCCCTGGCGTAATTAAAATTTTGACAGTAGAAAATTAATTTGTGAAAAATTTACCTGGCGAAATTAAAATTTGCGAGAGTAAAAAATTATTTTTTGAATAATTTACTATAGAAAAGGCAATCCCTGGCGCAATTAAAATTTGCGACAGTAGAAAATTATTTTTTGAATAATTTACTATAGAAAAGGCAATCCCTGGCGTAATTAAAATTTGCGACAGTATAAAATTATTTTTTGAATAATTTACTATAGAAAAGGCAATCCCTGGCGCAATTAAAATTTGCGACAGTAGAAAATTATTTTTTGAATAATTTACTATAGAAAAGGCAATCCCTGGCGCAATTAAAATTTGCGACAGTAGAAAATTATTTTTTGAATAATTTACTATAGAAAAGGCAATCCCTGGCGTAATTAAAATTTGCGACAGTATAAAATTATTTTTTGAATAATTTACTATAGAAAAGGCAATCACGGGCGTAATTAAAATTTGCGACAGTATAAAATTATTTTTTGAATAATTTACTATAGAAAAGGCAATCCCTGGCGCAATTAAAATTTGCGACAGTAGAAAATAAGTTTTTTAATAATTTACTATAGAAAAGGCAATCCCTGGCGTAATTAAAATTTTCGACAGTAGAAAATTATTTTTTGAATAATTTACTATAGAAAAGGCAATCCCTGGCGTAATTAAAATTTGCGACAGTAGAAAATTATTTTTTGAATAATTTACTATAGAAAAGGCAATCGCTGGCGTAATTAAAATTTGCGACAGTATAAAATTATTTTTTGAATAATTTACTATAGGAAAGGCAATCCCTGGCGTAATTAAAATTTTCGACAGTAGAAAATTAATTTGTGAAAAATTTACCTGGCGAAATTGAAATTTGCGAGGGTAAAAAATTATTTTTTGAATAATTTACTTTAGAAAAGGCAATCCCTGGCGCAATTAAAATTTGCGACAGTAGAAAATTTTTTTTTGAATAATTTACTATAGAAAAGGCAATCCCTGGCGTAATTAAAATTTGCGACAGTATAAAATTATTTTTTGAATAATTTACTATAGAAAAGGCAATCCCTGGCGCAATTAAAATTTGCGACAGTAGAAAATTATTTTTTGAATAATTTACTATAGAAAAGGCAATCCCTGGCGTAATTAAAATTTGCGACAGTATAAAATTATTTTTTGAATAATTTACTATAGAAAAGGCAATCCCTGGCGTAATTAAAATTTGCGACAGTATAAAATTATTTTTTGAATAATATACCTGGCGAAATTGAAATTTGCGACAGTAAAAAATTATTTTTTGAATAATTTACTATAGAAAAGGCAATCCCTGGCGTACTTAAAATTTGCGACAGTAGAAAATTATTTTTTGAATAATTTACTATAGAAAAGGCAATCCCTGGCGTAATTAAAATTTACGACAGTAGAAAATTATTTTTTGAATAATTTACTATAGAAAAGGCAATCCCTGGCATAATTAAAATTTGCGACAGTATAAAATTATTTTTTGAATAATTTACTATAGAAAAGCAATCCCTAGCGCAATGAAAATTTGCGACAGTAGAAAATTATTTTTTGAATAAGTTACTATAGAAAAGGCAATCCCTGGCGTAGTTAAAATTTGCGCCAGTAGAAAATTATTTTTTGAATAATTTACTATAGAAAAGGCAATCCCTGGCGCAATTAAAATTTGCGACAGTAGAAAATTAATTTGTGAGAAATTTACTATAGAAAAGGCAATCCCTGGCGTAATTAAAATTTGCGACAGTAGAAAATTATTTTTTGAATAATTTACTATAGTAAAGGCAATCCCTGGCGTAATTAAAATCTGCGACAGTAGAAAATTAATTTGTGAAAAATTTACCTGGCGAAATTGAAATTTGCGAGAGTAAAAAATTATTTTTTGAATAATTTACTATAGAAAAGGCAATCCCTTTCGCAATTAAAATTTGCGACAGTAGAAAATTATTTTTTGAATAATTTACTATAGAAAAGGCAATCCCTGGCGTAATTGAAATTTGCGACAATAAAAAATTATTTTTTGAATAATTTACTATAGAAAAGGCAATCCCTGGCGCAATTAAAATTTAGCGACAGTATAAAATTATTTTTTGAATAATTTACTATAGAAAAGGCAATCCCTGGCGTAATTAAAATTTGCGACAGTAGAAAATTATTTTTTGAATAATTTACTATAGAAAAGGCAATCCCTGGCGTAATTAAAATTTGCGACAGTAGAAAATTATTTTTTGAATAATTTACTATAGAAAAGGCAATCCCTGGCGTAATTAAAATTTGCGACAGTAGAAAATTATTTTTTGAATAATTTACCATAGAAAAGGCAATCCCTGGCGTAATTAAAATTTGCGACAGTACAAAATTATTTTTTGAATAATTTACCTTGCGAAATTGAAATTTGCGACAGTAAAAAATTATTTTTTGAATAATTTACTATAGAAAAGGCAATCCCTGGCGTAATTAAAATTTGCGACAGTAAAAAAATATTTTTTGAATAATTTACTATAGAAAAGGCAATCCCTGGCGCAATTAAAATTTGCGACAGTAAAAAATTATTTTTTGAATAATTTACTATAGAAAAGGCAATCCCTGGCGCACTTAAAATTTGCGACAGTAGAAAATTATTTTTTGAATAATTTACTATAGAAAAGGCAATCCCTGGCGTAATTAAAATTTGCGACAGTATAAAATTATTTTTTGAATAATTTACTATAGAAAAGGCAATCCCTGGCGTAATTAAAATTTGCGACAGTATAAAATTATTTTTTGAATAATTTACTATAGAAAAGGCAATCCCTGGCGTAATTAAAACTTGCGATAGTAAAAAATTATTTTTTGAATAATTTACTATAGAAAAGGCAATCCCTGGCGTAATTAAAATTTGCGACAGTAGAAAATTATTTTTTGAATAATTTACTATAGAAAAGTCAATCCTGGCGCAATTAAAATTTGCGACAGTAAAAAATTATTTTTTGAATAATTTACTATAGAAAAGGCAATCCCTGGCGTAATTAAAATTTGCGACAGTAGAAAATTATTTTTTGAATAATTTACTATAGAAAAGGCAATCCCTGGCGTAATTAAAATTTGCGACAGTATAAAATTATTTTTTGAATAATTTAATATAGAAAAGGCAATCCCTGGCGTAATTAAAATTTGCGACAGTAAAAAATTATTTTTTGAATAATTTACTATAGAAAAGGCAATCCCTGGCGCAATTAAAATTTGCGACAGTATAAAATTATTTTTTGAATAATTTACTATAGAAAAGGCAATCCCTGGCGTAATTAAAATTTGCGACAGTAAAAAATTATTTTTTGAATAATTTACTATAGAAAAGGCAATCCCTGGCGCAATTAAAATTTGCGACAGTAAAAAATTATTTGTTGAATAATTTACTATAGAAAAGGCAATCCCTGGCGCAATTACAATTTGCGACAGTTGAAAATTATTTTTTGAATAATTTACTATAGAAAAGGCAATCCCTGGCGTATTTAAAATTTGCGACAGTAAAACATAATTTTTTGAATATTTTACTATAGAAAAGGCAATCCTTGGCGCACTTAAAATTTGCGACAGTATAAAATTATTTTTTGAATAATTTACTATAGAAAAGGCAATCCATGGCGTATTTAAAATTTGAGACAGTAAAAAATTATTTTTTGAATAATTTACTATAGAAAAGGCAATCCCTGGCGAAATTACAATTTGCGACAGTAGAAAATTAATTTGTGAGAAATTTACTATAGAAAAGGCAATCGCTGGCGCAATTAAAATTTGCGACAGTAAAAAATTATTTTTTGCAAAATTTACTGTAGAAAAGGCAATCCCTGGCGGATTTGAAATTTGCGACAGTAGAAAATTATTTTTTGAATAATTTACTATAGAAAAGGCAATCCCTGGCGCACTTAAAATTTGCGACAGTAGAAAATTATTTTTTGAATAATTTACTATAGAAAAGGCAATCCCTGGCGTAATTAAAATTTGCGACAGTATAAAATTATTTTTTGAATAATTTACTATAGAAGAGGCAATCCCTGGCGTAATTAAAATTTGCGACAGTATAAAATTATTTTTTGAATAATTTACTATAGAAAAGGCAATCCCTGGCGTAATTAAAACTTGCGATAGTAAAAAATTATTTTTTGAATAATTTACTATAGAAAAGGCAATCCCTGGCGTAATTAAAATTTGCGACAGTAGAAAATTATTTTTTGAATAATTTACTATAGAAAAGGCAATCCCTGGCGTAATTAAAATTTGCGACAGTAGAAAATTATTTTTTGAATAATTTACCATAGAAAAGGCAATCCCTGGCGTAATTAAAATTTGCGACAGTACAAAATTATTTTTTGAATAATTTACCTTGCGAAATTGAAATTTGCGACAGTAAAAAATTATTTTTTGAATAATTTACTATAGAAAAGGCAATCCCTGGCGTAATTAAAATTTGCGACAGTAAAAAAATATTTTTTGAATAATTTACTATAGAAAAGGCAATCCCTGGCGCAATTAAAATTTGCGACAGTAAAAAATTATTTTTTGAATAATTTACTATAGAAAAGGCAATCCCTGGCGTAATTAAAATTTGCGACAGTATAAAATTATTTTTTGAATAATTTACTATAGAAGAGGCAATCCCTGGCGTAATTAAAATTTGCGACAGTATAAAATTATTTTTTGAATAATTTACTATAGGAAAGGCAATCCCTGGCGTAATTAAAATTTTCGACAGTAGAAAATTAATTTGTGAAAAATTTACCTGGCGAAATTGAAATTTGCGAGGGTAAAAAATTATTTTTTGAATAATTTACTTTAGAAAAGGCAATCCCTGGCGCAATTAAAATTTGCGACAGTAGAAAATTATTTTTTGAATAATTTAGTATAGAAAAGGCAATCCCTGGCGTAATTAAAATTTGCGACAGTATAAAATTATTTTTTGAATAATTTACTATAGAAAAGGCAATCCCTGGCGCAATTAAAATTTGCGACAGTAGAAAATTATTTTTTGAATAATTTACTATAGAAAAGGCAATCCCTGGCGTAATTAAAATTTGCGACAGTATAAAATTATTTTTTGAATAATTTACTATAGAAAAGGCAATCCCTGGCGTAATTAAAATTTGCGACAGTATAAAATTATTTTTTGAATAATATACCTGGCGAAATTGAAATTTGCGACAGTAAAAAATTATTTTTTGAATAATT
>CAWVNZ010001305.1:0-45274 GCA_963930735.1 Dioctria linearis
ATTTGCGACAGTATAAAATTATTTTTTGAATAATTTACTATATAAAAGGCAATCCCTGGGATATTTAAAATTTGCGACAGTATAAAATTAGTTTTTGAATAATTTACTATAGAAAAGGCAATCCCTGGGATATTTAAAATTTGCGACAGTATAAAATTAGTTTTTGAATAATTTACTGTAGAAAAGGCAATCCCTGGGATATTTAAAATTTGCGACAGTAGAAAATTATTTTTTGAATAATTTACTATAGAAAAGGCAATCCCTGGGATATTTAAAATTTGCGACAGTATAAAATTAGTTTTTGAATAATTTACTATAGAAAAGTCAATCCCTGGCGCAATTAAAATTTGTGACAGTATAAAATTAGTTTTTGAATAATTTACTATAGAAAAGGCAATCCCTGGGATATTTAAAATTTGTGACAGTATAAAATTATTTTTTGAATAATTTACTATATAAAAGGCAATCCCTGGCACACATAAAATTTGCGACAGTATAAAATTATTTTTTGAATAATTTACTGTAGAAAAGGCAATCCCTGGCGCAATTAAAATTTGCGACAGTATAAAATTAGTTTTTGAATAATTTACTATAGAAAAGGCAATCCCTGGGATATTTAAAATTTGTGACAGTATAAAATTAGTTTTTGAATAATTTACTATAGAAAAGGCAATCCCTGGCGCACATAAAATTTGCGACAGTAAAAAATTATTTTTTGAATAATTTACTATAGAAAAGGCAATCCCTGGCGCAATTAAAATTTGCGACAGTATAAAATTATTTTTTGAAAAATTTACTATATAAAAGGCAATCCCTGGGATATTTAAAATTTGTGACAGTATAAAATTAGTTTTTGAAAAATTTACTATATAAAAGGCAATCCCTGGCGTAATTAAAATTTGTGACAGTTGAAAATTATTTTTTGAATAATTTACTATAGAAAAGTCAATCCCTGGCGCAATTAAAATTTGCGACAGTAGAAAATTAGTTTTTGAATAATTTACTATATAAAAGGCAATCCCTGGCGTAATTAAAATTTGCGACAGTATAAAATTATTTTTTGAATAATTTACTATAGAAAAGGCAATCCCTGGGATATTTAAAATTTGCGACAGTATAAAATTAGTTTTTGAATAATTTACTGTAGAAAAGGCAATCCCTGGCGTAATTAAAATTTGTGACAGTTGAAAATTATTTTTTGAATAATTTACTATAGAAAAGGCAATCCCTGGGATATTTAAAATTTGCGACAGTATAAAATTAGTTTTTGAATAATTTACTGTAGAAAAGGCAATCCCTGGCGTAATTAAAATTTGTGACAGTTGAAAATTATTTTTTGAATAATTTACTATAGAAAAGTCAATCCCTGGGATATTTAAAATTTGCGACAGTAGAAAATTAGTTTTTGAATAATTTACTATAGAAAAGGCAATCCCTGGGATATTTAAAATTTGCGACAGTATAAAATTATTTTTTGAATAATTTACTATAGAAAAGTCAATCCCTGGGATATTTAAAATTTGCGACAGTATAAAATTAGTTTTTGAATAATTTACTATAGAAAAGTCAATCCCTGGGATATTTAAAATTTGCGACAGTATAAAATTATTTTTTGAATAATTTACTATAGAAAAGGCAATCCCTGGGATATTTAAAATTTGCGACAGTATAAAATTATTTTTTGAATAATTTACTATAGAAAAGGCAATCCCTGGGATATTTAAAATTTGCGACAGTATAAAATTATTTTTTGAATAATTTACTATAGAAAAGGCAATCCCTGGCGCACATAAAATTTGTGACAGTATAAAATTAGTTTTTGAAAAATTTACTATAGAAAAGGCAATCCCTGGCGCACATAAAATTTGTGACAGTTGAAAATTATTTTTTGAATAATTTACTGTAGAAAAGGCAATCCCTGGGATATTTAAAATTTGTGACAGTATAAAATTATTTTTTGAAAAATTTACTATAGAAAAGTCAATCCCTGGCGCACATAAAATTTGCGACAGTATAAAATTAGTTTTTGAATAATTTACTGTAGAAAAGGCAATCCCTGGCGCAATTAAAATTTGCGACAGTATAAAATTAGTTTTTGAATAATTTACTATAGAAAAGGCAATCCCTGGGATATTTAAAATTTGTGACAGTATAAAATTAGTTTTTGAATAATTTACTATAGAAAAGTCAATCCCTGGGATATTTAAAATTTGCGACAGTAGAAAATTATTTTTTGAATAATTTACTATAGAAAAGTCAATCCCTGGCGCACATAAAATTTGCGACAGTAGAAAATTAGTTTTTGAATAATTTACTATAGAAAAGGCAATCCCCTGGCGTAATTAAAATTTGCGACAGTATAAAATTAGTTTTTGAAAAATTTACTGTAGAAAAGGCAATCCCTGGGATATTTAAAATTTGCGACAGTAGAAAATTATTTTTTGAATAATTTACTATATAAAAGGCAATCCCTGGCGCACATAAAATTTGCGACAGTATAAAATTAGTTTTTGAAAAATTTACTATAGAAAAGGCAATCCCTGGCGCACATAAAATTTGTGACAGTTGAAAATTATTTTTTGAATAATTTACTGTAGAAAAGGCAATCCCTGGGATATTTAAAATTTGTGACAGTATAAAATTAGTTTTTGAATAATTTACTATAGAAAAGTCAATCCCTGGGATTTTTAAAATTTGCGACAGTAGAAAATTATTTTTTGAATAATTTACTATAGAAAAGGCAATCCCTGGCGCACATAAAATTTGCGACAGTATAAAATTATTTTTTGAATAATTTACTATAGAAAAGGCAATCCCTGGGATATTTAAAATTTGCGACAGTATAAAATTAGTTTTTGAATAATTTACTGTAGAAAAGGCAATCCCTGGCGCAATTAAAATTTGCGACAGTATAAAATTAGTTTTTGAATAATTTACTATATAAAAGGCAATCCCTGGCGTAATTAAAATTTGCGACAGTTGAAAATTAGTTTTTGAATAATTGACTATAGAAAAGGCAATCCCTGGGATATTTAAAATTTGTGACAGTATAAAATTAGTTTTTGAATAATTTACTGTAGAAAAGGCAATCCCTGGGATATTTAAAATTTGTGACAGTATAAAATTAGTTTTTGAATAATTTACTATAGAAAAGTCAATCCCTGGGATATTTAAAATTTGCGACAGTAGAAAATTATTTTTTGAATAATTTACTATATAAAAGTCAATCCCTGGGATATTTAAAATTTGCGACAGTATAAAATTAGTTTTTGAATAATTTACTGTAGAAAAGGCAATCCCTGGGATATTTAAAATTTGCGACAGTAGAAAATTATTTTTTGAATAATTTACTATAGAAAAGGCAATCCCTGGGATATTTAAAATTTGCGACAGTATAAAATTAGTTTTTGAATAATTTACTATAGAAAAGGCAATCCCTGGGATATTTAAAATTTGCGACAGTATAAAATTAGTTTTTGAATAATTTACTGTAGAAAAGGCAATCCCTGGGATATTTAAAATTTGTGACAGTTGAAAATTATTTTTTGAATAATTTACTATAGAAAAGTCAATCCCTGGCGCAATTAAAATTTGCGACAGTATAAAATTAGTTTTTGAATAATTTACTATAGAAAAGGCAATCCCTGGGATATTTAAAATTTGTGACAATATAAAATTAGTTTTTGAATAATTTACTGTAGAAAAGGCAATCCCTGGGATATTTAAAATTTGTGACAGTATAAAATTAGTTTTTGAATAATTTACTATAGAAAAGTCAATCCCTGGGATATTTAAAATTTGCGACAGTTGAAAATTATTTTTTGAATAATTTACTATATAAAAGGCAATCCCTGGCGCAATTAAAATTTGCGACAGTATAAAATTAGTTTTTGAATAATTTACTATAGAAAAGTCAATCCCTGGGATATTTAAAATTTGCGACAGTAGAAAATTATTTTTTGAATAATTTACTATAGAAAAGTCAATCCCTGGCGCACATAAAATTTGTGACAGTTGAAAATTATTTTTTGAATAATTTACTGTAGAAAAGGCAATCCCTGGGATATTTAAAATTTGTGACAGTATAAAATTAGTTTTTGAATAATTTACTATAGAAAAGTCAATCCCTGGGATATTTAAAATTTGCGACAGTAGAAAATTATTTTTTGAATAATTTACTATAGAAAAGGCAATCCCTGGCGCAATTAAAATTTGCGACAGTATAAAATTAGTTTTTGAATAATTTACTATAGAAAAGGCAATCCCTGGGATATTTAAAATTTGTGACAGTATAAAATTATTTTTTGAATAATTTACTGTAGAAAAGGCAATCCCTGGGATATTTAAAATTTGTGACAGTATAAAATTATTTTTTGAATAATTTACTATAGAAAAGGCAATCCCTGGGATATTTAAAATTTGCGACAGTAGAAAATTATTTTTTGAATAATTTACTATAGAAAAGGCAATCCCTGGGATATTTAAAATTTGCGACAGTATAAAATTAGTTTTTGAATAATTTACTATAGAAAAGGCAATCCCTGGCGCACATAAAATTTGTGACAGTTGAAAATTATTTTTTGAATAATTTACTGTAGAAAAGGCAATCCCTGGGATATTTAAAATTTGTGACAGTATAAAATTAGTTTTTGAATAATTTACTATAGAAAAGTCAATCCCTGGGATATTTAAAATTTGCGACAGTAGAAAATTATTTTTTGAATAATTTACTATAGAAAAGGCAATCCCTGGCGCACCATAAAATTTGTGACAGTTGAAAATTATTTTTTGAATAATTTACTGTAGAAAAGGCAATCCCTGGGATATTTAAAATTTGTGACAGTATAAAATTAGTTTTTGAATAATTTACTATAGAAAAGTCAATCACTGGGATATTTAAAATTTGCGACAGTAGAAAATTATTTTTTGAATAATATACTATAGAAAAGGCAATCCCTGGCGCACATAAAATTTGCGACAGTATAAAATTATTTTTTGAATAATTTACTATAGAAAAGGCAATCCCTGGGATATTTAAAATTTGCGACAGTATAAAATTAGTTTTTGAATAATTTACTGTAGAAAAGGCAATCCCTGGCGCAATTAAAATTTGCGACAGTATAAAAATTAGTTTTTGAATAATTTACTATATAAAAGGCAATCCCTGGCGTAATTAAAATTTGCGACAGTTGAAAATTAGTTTTTGAATAATTTACTATAGAAAAGGCAATCCCTGGGATATTTAAAATTTGTGACAGTATAAAATTAGTTTTTGAATAATTTACTGTAGAAAAGGCAATCCCTGGGATATTTAAAATTTGTGACAGTATAAAATTAGTTTTTGAATAATTTACTATAGAAAAGTCAATCCCTGGGATATTTAAAATTTGCGACAGTTGAAAATTATTTTTTGAATAATTTACTATATAAAAGGCAATCCCTGGCGCAATTAAAATTTGTGACAGTTGAAAATTATTTTTTGAATAATTTACTATAGAAAAGTCAATCCCTGGGATATTTAAAATTTGCGACAGTAGAAAATTATTTTTTGAATAATTTACTATAGAAAAGGCAATTCCTGGCGCAATTAAAATTTGCGACAGTATAAAATTAGTTTTTGAATAATTTACTATAGAAAAGGCAATCCCTGGGATATTTAAAATTTGTGACAGTATAAAATTATTTTTTGAATAATTTACTATAGAAAAGGCAATCCCTGGATATTTAAAATTTGCGACAGTATAAAATTAGTTTTTGAAAAATTTACTATAGAAAAGGCAATCCCTGGCGCACATAAAATTTGTGACAGTTGAAAATTATTTTTTGAATAATTTACTGTAGAAAAGGCAATCCCTGGGATATTTAAAATTTGTGACAGTATAAAAATAGTTTTTGAATAATTTACTATAGAAAAGTCAATCCCTGGGATATTTAAAATTTGCGACAGTTGAAAATTATTTTTTGAATAATTTACTATATAAAAGGCAATCCCTGGCGCAATTAAAATTTGTGACAGTATAAAATTAGTTTTTGAATAATTTACTATAGAAAAGTCAATCCCTGGGGATATTTAAAATTTGCGACAGTAGAAAATTATTTTTTGAATAATTTACTATAGAAAAGTCAATCCCTGGCGCAATTAAAATTTGCGACAGTATAAAATTAGTTTTTGAATAATTTACTATAGAAAAGGCAATCCCTGGGATATTTAAAATTTGTGACAGTATAAAATTATTTTTTGAATAATTTACTATAGAAAAGTCAATCCCTGGGATATTTAAAATTTGCGACAGTAGAAAATTATTTTTTGAATAATTTACTATAGAAAAGTCAATCCCTGGGATATTTAAAATTTGCGACAGTATAAAATTAGTTTTTGAATAATTTACTGTAGAAAAGGCAATCCCTGGGATATTTAAAATTTGCGACAGTAGAAAATTATTTTTTGAATAATTTACTATAGAAAAGGCAATCCCTGGCGCAATTAAAATTTGTGACAGTAGAAAATTATTTTTTGAATAATTTACTATAGAAAAGGCAATCCCTGGGATATTTAAAATTTGCGACAGTATAAAATTAGTTTTTGAATAATTTACTGTAGAAAAGGCAATCCCTGGGATATTTAAAATTTGTGACAGTTGAAAATTATTTTTTGAATAATTTACTATAGAAAAGTCAATCCCTGGCGCAATTAAAATTTGCGACAGTATATAATTAGTTTTTGAATAATTTACTATAGAAAAGGCAATCCCTGGGATATTTAAAATTTGTGACAGTATAAAATTAGTTTTTGAATAATTTACTGTAGAAAAGGCAATCCCTGGGATATTTAAAATTTGTGACAGTATAAAATTAGTTTTTGAATAATTTACTATAGAAAAGTCAATCCCTGGGATATTTAAAATTTGCGACAGTTGAAAATTATTTTTTGAATAATTTACTATATAAAAGGCAATCCCTGGCGCAATTAAAATTTGCGACAGTATAAAATTAGTTTTTGAATAATTTACTATAGAAAAGTCAATCCCTGGGATATTTAAAATTTGCGACAGTAGAAAATTATTTTTTGAATAATTTACTATAGAAAAGTCAATCCCTGGGATATTTAAAATTTGCGACAGTATAAAATTATTTTTTGAATAATTTACTATAGAAAAGGCAATCCCTGGGATATTTAAAATTTGTGACAGTATAAAATTAGTTTTTGAATAATTTACTATAGAAAAGTCAATCCCTGGGATATTTAAAATTTGTGACAGTATAAAATTATTTTTTGAATAATTTACTATAGAAAAGGCAATCCCTGGCGCAATTAAAATTTGCGACAGTATAAAATTAGTTTTTGAATAATTTACTATAGAAAAGTCAATCCCTGGGATATTTAAAATTTGCGACAGTATAAAATTATTTTTTGAATAATTTACTATAGAAAAGGCAATCCCTGGGATATTTAAAATTTGCGACAGTAGAAAATTAGTTTTTGAATAATTTACTATATAAAAGGCAATCCCTGGGATATTTAAAATTTGTGACAGTATAAAATTAGTTTTTGAATAATTTACTATAGAAAAGTCAATCCCTGGGATATTTAAAATTTGCGACAGTAGAAAATTATTTTTTGAATAATTTACTATAGAAAAGTCAATCCCTGGCGCAATTAAAATTTGCGACAGTATAAAATTAGTTTTTGAATAATTTACTATAGAAAAGGCAATCCCTGGCGCAATTAAAATTTGTGACAGTATAAAATTATTTTTTGAATAATTTACTGTAGAAAAGGCAATCCCTGGCGTAATTAAAATTTGCGACAGTTGAAAATTAGTTTTTGAATAATTTACTATAGAAAAGGCAATCCCTGGCGCACATAAAATTTGCGACAGTATAAAATTAGTTTTTGAAAAATTTACTATAGAAAAGGCAATCCCTGGCGCACAAAAAATTTGTGACAGTTGAAAATTATTTTTTGAATAACTTACTGTAGAAAAGGCAATCCCTGGGATATTTAAAATTTGTGACAGTATAAAATTAGTTTTTGAATAATTTACTATAGAAAAGTCAATCCCTGGGATATTTAAAATTTGTGACAGTATAAAATTATTTTTTGAATAATTTACTATAGAAAAGGCAATCCCTGGCGCAATTAAAATTTGCGACAGTATAAAATTAGTTTTTGAATAATTTACTATAGAAAAGTCAATCCCTGGGATATTTAAAATTTGCGACAGTAGAAAATTATTTTTTGAATAATTTACTATAGAAAAGTCAATCCCTGGCGCACATAAAATTTGTGACAGTTGAAAATTATTTTTTGAATAATTTACTGTAGAAAAGGCAATCCCTGGGATATTTAAAATTTGTGACAGTATAAAATTAGTTTTTGAATAATTTACTATAGAAAAGTCAATCCCTGGGATATTTAAAATTTGCGACAGTAGAAAATTATTTTTTGAATAATTTACTATAGAAAAGGCAATCCCTGGCGCAATTAAAATTTGCGACAGTATAAAATTAGTTTTTGAATAATTTACTATAGAAAAGGCAATCCCTGGGATATTTAAAATTTGTGACAGTATAAAATTATTTTTTGAATAATTTACTATAGAAAAGGCAATCCCTGGCGTAATTAAAATTTGTGACAGTATAAAATTAGTTTTTGAATAATTTACTATAGAAAAGTCAATCCCTGGCGCAATTAAAATTTGTGACAGTAGAAAATTATTTTTTGAATAATTTACTATAGAAAAGGCAATCCCTGGGATATTTAAAATTTGCGACAGTATAAAATTAGTTTTTGAATAATTTACTATAGAAAAGTCAATCCCTGGCGCAATTAAAATTTGTGACAGTATAAAATTAGTTTTTGAATAATTTACTATAGAAAAGGCAATCCCTGGGATATTTAAAATTTGTGGCAGTATAAAATTATTTTTTGAATAATTTACTATATAAAAGGCAATCCCTGGCGCACATAAAACTTGCGACAGTATAAAATTATTTTTTGAATAATTTACTGTAGAAAAGGCAATCCCTGGGATATTTAAAATTTGTGACAGTATAAAATTAGTTTTTGAATAATTTACTATAGAAAAGTCAATCCCTGGGATATTTAAAATTTGCGACAGTAGAAAATTATTTTTTGAATAATTTACTATAGAAAAGGCAATCCCTGGCGCAATTAAAATTTGCGACAGTATAAAATTAGTTTTTGAATAATTTACTATATAAAAGGCAATCCCTGGCGTAATTAAAATTTGTGACAGTTGAAAATTATTTTTTGAATAATTTACTATATAAAAGGCAATCCCTGGGATATTTAAAATTTGTGACAGTATAAAATTAGTTTTTGAAAAATTTACTATATAAAAGGCAATCCCTGGCGTAATTAAAATTTGTGACAGTTGAAAATTATTTTTTGAATAATTTACTATAGAAAAGTCAATCCCTGGCGTAATTAAAATTTGCGACAGTATAAAATTATTTTTTGAATAATTTACTGTAGAAAAGGCAATCCCTGGGATATTTAAAATTTGCGACAGTATAAAATTAGTTTTTGAAAAATTTAACTATAGAAAAGGCAATCCCTGGGATATTTAAAATTTGCGACAGTATAAAATTATTTTTTTGAAAAATTTACTATATAAAAGGCAATCCCTGGCGCACATAAAATTTGCGACAGTATAAAATTATTTTTTGAATAATTTACTGTAGAAAAGGCAATCCCTGGGATATTTAAAATTTGCGACAGTATAAAATTAGTTTTTGAAAAATTTACTATAGAAAAGGCAATCCCTGGCGCAATTAAAATTTGCGACAGTATAAAATTATTTTTTGAAAAATTTACTATATAAAAGGCCATCCCTGGGATATTTAAAATTTGTGACAGTATAAAAATTAGTTTTTGAAAAATTTACTATATAAAAGGCAATCCCTGGCGTAATTAAAATTTGTGACAGTTTGAAAATTATTTTTTTGAATAATTTACTATAGAAAAGTCAATCCCTGGCGTAATTAAAATTTGCGACAGTATAAAATTATTTTTTGAATAATTTACTGTAGAAAAGGCAAATCCCTGGGATATTTAAAATTTGTGACAGTTGAAAATTATTTTTTGAATAATTTTCTGTAGAAAAGGCAATCCCTGGGATATTTAAAATTTGCGACAGTATAAAATTAGTTTTTGAAAAATTTACTATAGAAAAGGCAATCCCTGGGATATTTAAAATTTGCGACAGTATAAAATTAGTTTTTGAATAATTTACTGTAGAAAAGGCAATCCCTGGGATATTTAAAATTTGCGACAGTAGAAAATTATTTTTTGAATAATTTACTATAGAAAAGGCAATCCCTGGCCCAATTAAAATTTGCGACAGTATAAAATTAGTTTTTGAATAATTTACTATAGAAAAGGCAATCCCTGGGATATTTAAAATTTGTGACAGTATAAAATTATTTTTTGAATAATTTACTGTAGAAAAGGCAATCCCTGGGATATTTAAAATTTGCGACAGTAGAAAATTATTTTTTGAATAATTTACTATAGAAAAGGCAATCCCTGGGATATTTAAAATTTGCGACAGTATAAAATTAGTTTTTGAATAATTTACTATAGAAAAGGCAATCCCTGGCGCACATGAAATTTGTGACAGTATAAAATTAGTTTTTGAAAAATTTACTATAGAAAAGGCAATCCCTGGCGCACATAAAATTTGCGACAGTATAAAATTAGTTTTTGAATAATTTACTATAGAAAAGGCAATCCCTGGGATATTTAAAATTTGTGACAGTATAAAATTATTTTTTGAATAATTTACTATAGAAAAGTCAATCCCTGGGATATTTAAAATTTGCGACAGTATAAAATTAGTTTTTGAATAATTTACTATAGAAAAGGCAATCCCTGGGATATTTAAAATTTGTGACAGTATAAAATTATTTTTTGAATAATTTACTATAGAAAAGTCAATGCCTGGGATATTTAAAATTTGCGACAGTAGAAAATTATTTTTTGAATAATTTACTATAGAAAAGTCAATCCCTGGGATATTTAAAATTTGCGACAGTATAAAATTAGTTTTTGAATAATTTACTATAGAAAAGTCAATCCCTGGGATATTTAAAATTTGCGACAGTAGAAAATTATTTTTTGAATAATTTACTATAGAAAAGTCAATCCCTGGCGCAATTAAAATTTGCGACAGTATAAAATTAGTTTTTGAATAATTTACTATAGAAAAGGCAATCCCTGGGATATTTAAAATTTGCGACAGTATAAAATTAGTTTTTGAATAATTTACTATAGAAAAGGCAATCCCTGGCGCAATTAAAATTTGCGACAGTATAAAATTAGTTTTTGAATAATTTACTATAGAAAAGGCAATCCCTGGGATATTTAAAATTTGTGACAGTATAAAATTATTTTTTGAATAATTTACTGTAGAAATCCCTGGGATATTTAAAATTTGCGACAGTAGAAAATTATTTTTTGAATAATTTACTATAGAAAAGGCAATCCCTGGGATATTTAAAATTTGCGACAGTATAAAATTAGTTTTTGAATAATTTACTATAGAAAAGGCAATCCCTGGCGCACATAAAATTTGTGACAGTATAAAATTAGTTTTTGAATAATTTACTATAGAAAAGTCAATCCCTGGGATATTTAAAATTTGCGACAGTATAAAATTAGTTTTTGAATAATTTACTGTAGAAAAGTCAATCCCTGGGATATTTAAAATTTGCGACAGTAGAAAATTATTTTTTGAATAATTTACTATAGAAAAGGCAATCCCTGGCGCAATTAAAATTTGCGACAGTATAAAATTAGTTTTTGAATAATTTACTATAGAAAAGGCAATCCCTGGGATATTTAAAATTTGCGACAGTATAAAATTAGTTTTTGAATAATTTACTATAGAAAAGGCAATCCCTGGGATATTTAAAATTTGTGACAGTATAAAATTATTTTTTGAATAATTTACTGTAGAAAAGGCAATCCCTGGGATATTTAAAATTTGCGACAGTATAAAATTAGTTTTTGAATAATTTACTGTAGAAAAGGCAATCCCTGGGATATTTAAAATTTGCGACAGTATAAAATTAGTTTTTGAATAATTTACTATAGAAAAGGCAATCCCTGGGATATTTAAAATTTGTGACAGTATAAAATTATTTTTTGAATAATTTACTGTAGAAAAGGCAATCCCTGGGATATTTAAAATTTGCGACAGTATAAAATTAGTTTTTGAATAATTTACTATAGAAAAGGCAATCCCTGGCGCAATTAAAATTTGTGACAGTTGAAAATTATTTTTTGAATAATTTACTGTAGAAAAGGCAATCCCTGGCGCACATAAAATTTGCGACAGTATAAAATTAGTTTTTGAATAATTTACTATAGAAAAGACAATCCCTGGCGCACATAAAATTTGCGACAGTATAAAATTAGTTTTTGAAAAATTTACTATAGAAAAGGCAATCCCTGGCGTAATTAAAATTTGCGACAGTATAAAATTAGTTTTTGAAAAATTTACTGTAGAAAAGGCAATCCCTGGGATATTTAAAATTTGCGACAGTATAAAATTAGTTTTTGAAAAATTTACTATAGAAAAGGCAATCCCTGGGATATTTAAAATTTGCGACAGTATAAAATTAGTTTTTGAATAATTTACTATAGAAAAGGCAATCCCTGGGATATTTAAAATTTGCGACAGTAGAAAATTATTTTTTGAATAATTTACTATAGAAAAGGCAATCCCTGGGATATTTAAAATTTGCGACAGTAGAAAATTATTTTTTGAATAATTTACTATAGAAAAGGCAATCCCTGGGATATTTAAAATTTGCGACAGTATAAAATTAGTTTTTGAATAATTTACTATAGAAAAGGCAATCCCTGGCGCAATTAAAATTTGTGACAGTATAAAATTATTTTTTGAATAATTTACTATATAAAAGGCAATCCCTGGCGCACATAAAATTTGCGACAGTATAAAATTATTTTTTGAATAATTTACTATAGAAAAGGCAATCCCTGGCGCACATAAAATTTGTGACAGTTGAAAATTATTTTTTGAATAATTTACTGTAGAAAAGGCAATCCCTGGGATATTTAAAATTTGTGACAGTATAAAATTAGTTTTTGAATAATTTACTATAGAAAAGTCAATCCCTGGGATATTTAAAATTTGCGACAGTAGAAAATTATTTTTTGAATAATTTACTATAGAAAAGGCAATCCCTGGCGCAATTAAAATTTGCGACAGTATAAAATTAGTTTTTGAATAATTTACTATAGAAAAGGCAATCCCTGGGATATTTAAAATTTGTGACAGTATAAAATTATTTTTTGAATAATTTACTATAGAAAAGGCAATCCCTGGCGCAATTAAAATTTGCGACAGTATAAAATTAGTTTTTGAATAATTTACTATAGAAAAGGCAATCCCTGGCGCAATTAAAATTTGCGACAGTAGAAAATTAGTTTTTGAATAATTTACTATAGAAAAGGCAATCCCTGGCGCAATTAAAATTTGCGACAGTATAAAATTAGTTTTTGAATAATTTACTATAGAAAAGGCAATCCCTGGCGCACATAAAATTTGTGACAGTTGAAAATTATTTTTTGAATAATTTACTATAGAAAAGGCAATCCCTGGGATATTTAAAATTTGCGACAGTATAAAATTAGTTTTTGAATAATTTACTATAGAAAAGGCAATCCCTGGCGCAATTAAAATTTGCGACAGTAGAAAATTAGTTTTTGAATAATTTACTATATAAAAGGCAATCCCTGGCGCAATTAAAATTTGTGACAGTATAAAATTAGTTTTTGAAAAATTTACTATAGAAAAGGCAATCCCTGGGATATTTAAAATTTGTGACAGTTGAAAATTAGTTTTTGAATAATTTACTATATACGCCACAAAAACTAATTTTCTACTGTCGCAAATTTTAAATATCCCAGGGATTGCCTTTTCTACAGTAAATTATTCAAAAAATAATTTTCTACTGTCGCAAATTTTAAATATCCCAGGGATTGCCTTTTCTACAGTAAATTATTCAAAAAATAATTTTCAACTGTCACAAATTTTAATTGCGCCAGGGATTGCCTTTTCTATAGTAAATTTTTCAAAAACTAATTTTCTACTGTCGCAAATTTTAATTGCGCCAGGGATTGACTTTTCTATAGTAAATTATTCAAAAAATAATTTTCTACTGTCGCAAATTTTAATTGCGCCAGGGATTGCCTTTTCTATAGTAAATTATTCAAAAAATAATTTTATACTGTCGCAAATTTTAATTGCGCCAGGGATTGCCTTTTCTACAGTAAATTATTCAAAAAATAATTTTTTACTGTCGCAAATTTTATGTGCGCCAGGGATTGCCTTTTCTATAGTAAATTATTCAAAAAATAATTTTCAACTGTCACAAATTTTATGTGCGCCAGGGATTGCCTTTTCTATAGTAAATTATTCAAAAAATAATTTTCTACTGTCGCAAATTTTAATTGCGCCAGGGATTGCCTTTTCTATAGTAAATTATTCAAAAAATAATTTTCTACTGTCGCAAATTTTATGTGCGCCAGGGATTGCCTTTTCTACAGTAAATTATTCAAAAAATAATTTTTTACTGTCGCAAATTTTATGTGCGCCAGGGATTGCCTTTTCTATAGTAAATTTTTCAAAAACTAATTTTCTACTGTCACAAATTTTAATTGCGCCAGGGATTGCCTTTTCTACAGTAAATTTTTCAAAAACTAATTTTATACTGTCGCAAATTTTAATTACGCCAGGGATTGCCTTTTCTATAGTAAATTTTTCAAAAACTAATTTTCTACTGTCGCAAATTTTAAATATCCCAGGGATTGCCTTTTCTACAGTAAATTATTCAAAAACTAATTTTCTACTGTCACAAATTTTAATTACGCCAGGGATTGCCTTTTCTATAGTAAATTATTCAAAAAATAATTTTTTACTGTCGCAAATTTTAAATATCCCAGGGATTGCCTTTTCTATAGTAAATTATTCAAAAACTAATTTTATACTGTCACAAATTTTAATTGCGCCAGGGATTGCCTTTTCTACAGTAAATTATTCAAAAAATAATTTTATACTGTCGCAAATTTTAATTGCGCCAGGGATTGACTTTTCTATAGTAAATTATTCAAAAAATAATTTTCTACTGTCGCAAATTTTAAATATCCCAGGGATTGCCTTTTCTACAGTAAATTATTCAAAAAATAATTTTTTACTGTCGCAAATTTTAAATATCCCAGGGATTGCCTTTTCTATAGTAAATTATTCAAAAACTAATTTTATACTGTCGCAAATTTTATGTGCGCCAGGGATTGCCTTTTCTATAGTAAATTATTCAAAAAATAATTTTCTACTGTCGCAAATTTTAAATATCCCAGGGATTGCCTTTTCTATAGTAAATTATTCAAAAAATAATTTTTTACTGTCGCAAATTTTAATTGCGCCAGGGATTGCCTTTTCTATAGTAAATTATTCAAAAAATAATTTTTTACTGTCGCAAATTTTATGTGCGCCAGGGATTGACTTTTCTATAGTAAATTATTCAAAAAATAATTTTCTACTGTCGCAAATTTTAATTACGCCAGGGATTGCCTTTTCTATAGTAAATTATTCAAAAAATAATTTTCAACTGTCACAAATTTTATGTGGGCCAGGGATTGCCTTTTCTACAGTAAATTATTCAAAAACTAATTTTCTACTGTCGCAAATTTTAAATATCCCAGGGATTGCCTTTTCTACAGTAAATTATTCAAAAAATAATTTTATACTGTCGCAAATTTTAAATATCCCAGGGATTGCCTTTTCTATAGTAAATTATTCAAAAAATAATTTTCAACTGTCGCAAATTTTAATTGCGCCAGGGATTGCCTTTTCTATAGTAAATTATTCAAAAAATAATTTTCTACTGTCGCAAATTTTAAATATCCCAGGGATTGCCTTTTCTACAGTAAATTATTCAAAAAATAATTTTATACTGTCGCAAATTTTAAATATCCCAGGGATTGCCTTTTCTACAGTAAATTATTCAAAAAATAATTTTCTACTGTCGCAAATTTTAAATATCCCAGGGATTGCCTTTTCTACAGTAAATTATTCAAAAAATAATTTTATACTGTCGCAAATTTTAAATATCCCAGGGATTGCCTTTTCTACAGTAAATTATTCAAAAAATAATTTTATACTGTCGCAAATTTTATGTGCGCCAGGGATTGCCTTTTCTATAGTAAATTATTCAAAAAATAATTTTCTACTGTCGCAAATTTTAATTACGCCAGGGATTGCCTTTTCTATAGTAAATTATTCAAAAAATAATTTTCAACTGTCACAAATTTTATGTGCGCCAGGATTGCCTTTTCTATAGTAAATTATTCAAAAAATAATTTTCAACTGTCACAAATTTTATGTGCGCCAGGGATTGACTTTTCTATAGTAAATTATTCAAAAAATAATTTTCTACTGTCGCAAATTTTAATTACGCCAGGGATTGCCTTTTCTATAGTAAATTATTCAAAAAATAATTTTCAACTGTCGCAAATTTTAATTGCGCCAGGGATTGCCTTTTCTATAGTAAATTATTCAAAAAATAATTTTCTACTGTCGCAAATTTTAAATATCCCAGGGATTGCCTTTTCTACAGTAAATTATTCAAAAAATAATTTTATACTGTCGCAAATTTTAAATATCCCAGGGATTGCCTTTTCTACAGTAAATTACTCAAAAAATAATTTTCTACTGTCGCAAATTTAAATATCCCAGGGATTGCCTTTTCTACAGTAAATTATTCAAAAAATAATTTTATACTGTCGCAAATTTTAAATATCCCAGGGATTGCCTTTTCTACAGTAAATTATTCAAAAAATAATTTTCAACTGTCGCAAATTTTATGTGCGCCAGGGATTGACTTTTCTATAGTAAATTATTCAAAAAATAATTTTATACTGTCGCAAGTTTTAATTACGCCAGGGATTGCCTTTTCTATAGTAAATTATTCAAAAAATAATTTTATACTGTCGCAAATTTTAATTGCGCCAGGGATTGACTTTTCTATAGTAAATTATTCAAAAAATAATTTTCTACTGTCGCAAATTTTAAATATCCCAGGGATTGCCTTTTCTACAGTAAATTATTCAAAAAATAATTTTTTACTGTCGCAAATTTTAAATATCCCAGGGATTGCCTTTTCTATAGTAAATTATTCAAAAACTAATTTTATACTGTCGCAAATTTTATGTGCGCCAGGGATTGCCTTTTCTATAGTAAATTATTCAAAAAATAATTTTCTACTGTCGCAAATTTTAAATATCCCAGGGATTGCCTTTTCTATAGTAAATTATTCAAAAAATAATTTTTTACTGTCGCAAATTTTAATTGCGCCAGGGATTGCCTTTTCTATAGTAAATTATTCAAAAAATAATTTTTTACTGTCGCAAATTTTATGTGCGCCAGGGATTGACTTTTCTATAGTAAATTATTCAAAAAATAATTTTCTACTGTCGCAAATTTTAATTACGCCAGGGATTGCCTTTTCTATAGTAAATTATTCAAAAAATAATTTTCAACTGTCACAAATTTTATGTGCGCCAGGGATTGCCTTTTCTACAGTAAATTATTCAAAAACTAATTTTATACTGTCACAAATTTTAATTGCGCCAGGGATTGCCTTTTCTATAGTAAATTATTCAAAAAATAATTTTATACTGTCGCAAATTTTAATTGCGCCAGGGATTGCCTTTTCTATAGTAAATTATTCAAAAAATAATTTTCTACTGTCGCAAATTTTAAATATCCCAGGGATTGCCTTTTCTACAGTAAATTATTCAAAAAATAATTTTATACTGTCGCAAATTTTAAATATCCCAGGGATTGCCTTTTCTACAGTAAATTATTCAAAAAATAATTTTCTACTGTCGCAAATTTTAAATATCCCAGGGATTGCCTTTTCTACAGTAAATTATTCAAAAAATAATTTTATACTGTCGCAAATTTTAAATATCCCAGGGATTGCCTTTTCTACAGTAAATTATTCAAAAAATAATTTTCAACTGTCGCAAATTTTATGTGCGCCAGGGATTGACTTTTCTATAGTAAATTATTCAAAAAATAATTTTATACTGTCGCAAATTTTAATTACGCCAGGGATTGCCTTTTCTATAGTAAATTATTCAAAAAATAATTTTATACTGTCGCAAATTTTAATTGCGCCAGGGATTGACTTTTCTATAGTAAATTATTCAAAAAATAATTTTCTACTGTCGCAAATTTTAAATATCCCAGGGATTGACTTTTCTATAGTAAATTATTCAAAAAATAATTTTATACTGTCGCAAATTTTAATTACGCCAGGGATTGCCTTTTCTATAGTAAATTTTTCAAAAACTAATTTTCTACTGTCGCAAATTTTAAATATCCCAGGGATTGCCTTTTCTACAGTAAATTATTCAAAAAATAATTTTCTACTGTCGCAAATTTTAATTGCGCCAGGGATTGCCTTTTCTATAGTAAATTATTCAAAAAATAATTTTCAACTGTCACAAATTTTATGTGCGCCAGGGATTGCCTTTTCTACAGTAAATTATTCAAAAAATAATTTTCTACTGTCGCAAATTTTAATTACGCCAGGGATTGCCTTTTCTATAGTAAATTATTCAAAAAATAATTTTATACTGTCGCAAATTTTATGTGCGCCAGGGATTGCCTTTTCTATAGTAAATTATTCAAAAACTAATTTTTTACTGTCGCAAATTTTAAATATCCCAGGGATTGCCTTTTCTACAGTAAATTATTCAAAAAATAATTTTCTACTGTCGCAAATTTTAATTACGCCAGGGATTGACTTTTCTATAGTAAATTATTCAAAAAATAATTTTCTACTGTCGCAAATTTTATGTGCGCCAGGGATTGCCTTTTCTACAGTAAATTTTTCAAAAACTAATTTTCTACTGTCGCAAATTTTAAATATCCCAGGGATTGCCTTTTCTACAGTAAATTATTCAAAAAATAATTTTCTACTGTCGCAAATTTTAATTGCGCCAGGGATTGCCTTTTCTATAGTAAATTATTCAAAAAATAATTTTCAACTGTCACAAATTTTATGTGCGCCAGGGATTGCCTTTTCTATAGTAAATTATTCAAAAAATAATTTTATACTGTCGCAAATTTTATGTGCGCCAGGGATTGCCTTTTCTATAGTAAATTATTCAAAAACTAATTTTTTACTGTCGCAAATTTTAATTGCGCCAGGGATTGACTTTTCTATAGTAAATTTTTCAAAAAATAATTTTATACTGTCGCAAATTTTATGTGCGCCAGGGATTGCCTTTTCTATAGTAAATTATTCAAAAAATAATTTTATACTGTCGCAAATTTTATGTGCGCCAGGGATTGCCTTTTCTATAGTAAATTATTCAAAAAATAATTTTATACTGTCGCAAATTTTAAATATCCCAGGGATTGCCTTTTCTATAGTAAATTATTCAAAAAATAATTTTCAACTGTCACAAATTTTAAATATCCCAGGGATTGCCTTTTCTATAGTAAATTATTCAAAAAATAATTTTCAACTGTCACAAATTTTAATTGTGCCAGGGATTGACTTTTCTATAGTAAATTATTCAAAAATAATTTTCAACTGTCACAAATTTTAATTGCGCCAGGGATTGCCTTTTCTATAGTAAATTATTCAAAAAATAATTTTCAACTGTCACAAATTTTAATTGCGCCAGGGATTGCCTTTTCTATAGTAAAGTATTCAAAAAATAATTTTCAACTGTCACAAATTTTAATTGCGCCAGGGATTGCCTTTTCTATAGTAAATTATTCAAAAACTAATTTTATACTGTCGCAAATTTTAATTGCGCCAGGGATTGCCTTTTCTATAGTAAATTATTCAAAAACTAATTTTATACTGTCGCAAATTTTATGTGCGCCAGGGATTGCCTTTTCTATAGTAAATTATTCAAAAACTAATTTTATACTGTCGCAAATTTTATGTGCGCCAGGGATTGCCTTTTCTATAGTAAATTATTCAAAAAATAATTTTATACTGTCGCAAATTTTAAATATCCCAGGGATTGCCTTTTCTATAGTAAATTATTAAAAAAATAATTTTCAACTGTCACAAATTTTAATTGCGCCAGGGATTGCCTTTTCTATAGTAAATTATTCAAAAACTAATTTTATACTGTCGCAAATTTTAAATATCCCAGGGATTGCCTTTTCTACAGTAAATTATTCAAAAACTAATTTTATACTGTCGCAAATTTTATGTGCGCCAGGGATTGCCTTTTATATAGTAAATTATTCAAAAAATAATTTTATACTGTCGCAAATTTTAATTACGCCAGGGATTGCCTTTTCTACAGTAAATTATTCAAAAAATAATTTTCTACTGTCGCAAATTTTAATTGCGCCAGGGATTGCCTTTTCTATAGTAAATTATTCAAAAAATAATTTTATACTGTCGCAAATTTTATGTGCGCCAGGGATTGCCTTTTCTACAGTAAATTATTCAAAAACTAATTTTATACTGTCGCAAATTTTATGTGCGCCAGGGATTGCCTTTTCTATAGTAAATTATTCAAAAAATAATTTTATACTGTCGCAAATTTTAATTGCGCCAGGGATTGCCTTTTATATAGTAAATTATTCAAAAAATAATTTTATACTGTCGCAAATTTTAAATATCCCAGGGATTGCCTTTTCTACAGTAAATTATTCAAAAACTAATTTTATACTGTCGCAAATTTTATGTGCGCCAGGGATTGCCTTTTCTACAGTAAATTATTCAAAAAATAATTTTCAACTGTCACAAATTTTAATTGCGCCAGGGATTGCCTTTTCTATAGTAAATTATTCAAAAACTAATTTTATACTGTCGCAAATTTTAATTGCGCCAGGGATTGCCTTTTATATAGTAAATTATTCAAAAAATAATTTTATACTGTCGCAAATTTTAAATATCCCAGGGATTGCCTTTTCTACAGTAAATTATTCAAAAACTAATTTTATACTGTCGCAAATTTTAATTGCGCCAGGGATTGCCTTTTCTATAGTAAATTATTCAAAAAATAATTTTCAACTGTCACAAATTTTAATTGCGCCAGGGATTGCCTTTTCTATAGTAAATTATTCAAAAAATAATTTTCAACTGTCACAAATTTTAATTACGCCAGGGATTGCCTTTTCTATAGTAAATTATTCAAAAACTAATTTTATACTGTCGCAAATTTTATGTGCGCCAGGGATTGCCTTTTCTATAGTAAATTATTCAAAAACTAATTTTATACTGTCGCAAATTTTAATTGCGCCAGGGATTGCCTTTTCTACAGTAAATTATTCAAAAAATAATTTTCAACTGTCACAAATTTTAATTGCGCCAGGGATTGCCTTTTCTACAGTAAATTATTCAAAAACTAATTTTCTACTGTCGCAAATTTTAATTGCGCCAGGGATTGCCTTTTCTACAGTAAATTATTCAAAAAATAATTTTATACTGTCACAAATTTTAATTGCGCCAGGGATTGCCTTTTATATAGTAAATTTTTCAAAAACTAATTTTATACTGTCGCAAATTTTATGTGCGCCAGGGATTGCCTTTTATATAGTAAATTATTCAAAAAATAATTTTATACTGTCACAAATTTTATGTGCGCCAGGGATTGCCTTTTCTATAGTAAATTATTCAAAAAATAATTTTATACTGTCGCAAATTTTAAATATCCCAGGGATTGCCTTTTCTATAGTAAATTATTCAAAAAATAATTTTCTACTGTCGCAAATTTTAATTGCGCCAGGGATTGCCTTTTCTATAGTAAATTATTCAAAAAATAATTTTCAACTGTCACAAATTTTAATTACGCCAGGGATTGCCTTTTATATAGTAAATTATTCAAAAAATAATTTTATACTGTCGCAAATTTTAATTGCGCCAGGGATTGCCTTTTCTATAGTAAATTATTCAAAAACTAATTTTTTACTGTCGCAAATTTTAATTGCGCCAGGGATTGCCTTTTCTATAGTAAATTATTCAAAAAATAATTTTCAACTGTCACAAATTTTAATTGCGCCAGGGATTGCCTTTTCTATAGTAAATTATTCAAAAACTAATTTTATACTGTCGCAAATTTTAAATATCCCAGGGATTGCCTTTTCTACAGTAAATTATTCAAAAACTAATTTTCTACTGTCGCAAATTTTAATTGCGCCAGGGATTGCCTTTTATATAGTAAATTATTCAAAAAATAATTTTATACTGTCGCAAATTTTAATTGCGCCAGGGATTGCCTTTTCTATAGTAAATTTTTCAAAAACTAATTTTATACTGTCGCAAATTTTAATTGCGCCAGGGATTGCCTTTTCTATAGTAAATTATTCAAAAAATAATTTTCAACTGTCACAAATTTTAATTGCGCCAGGGATTGCCTTTTCTACAGTAAATTATTCAAAAACTAATTTTCAACTGTCGCAAATTTTAAATATCCCAGGGATTGCCTTTTCTATAGTAAATTATTCAAAAACTAATTTTATACTGTCGCAAATTTTAAATATCCCAGGGATTGCCTTTTCTATAGTAAATTATTCAAAAAATAATTTTCAACTGTCACAAATTTTAATTGCGCCAGGGATTGCCTTTTCTATAGTAAATTATTCAAAAACTAATTTTATACTGTCGCAAATTTTATGTGCGCCAGGGATTGCCTTTTCTATAGTAAATTTTTCAAAAACTAATTTTCTACTGTCGCAAATTTTAATTGCGCCAGGGATTGCCTTTTCTATAGTAAATTATTCAAAAAATAATTTTCAACTGTCGCAAATTTTAATTGCGCCAGGGATTGCCTTTTCTATAGTAAATTATTCAAAAAATAATTTTCAACTGTCACAAATTTTAATTGCGCCAGGGATTGCCTTTTCTATAGTAAATTATTCAAAAAATAATTTTCAACTGTCACAAATTTTAATTGCGCCAGGGATTGCCTTTTCTATAGTAAATTATTCAAAAACTAATTTTATACTGTCGCAAATTTTAAATATCCCAGGGATTGCCTTTTCTATAGTAAATTATTCAAAAACTAATTTTATACTGTCGCAAATTTTAATTGCGCCAGGGATTGCCTTTTATATAGTAAATTATTCAAAAAATAATTTTATACTGTCGCAAATTTTAAATATCCCAGGGATTGCCTTTTCTATAGTAAATTATTCAAAAAATAATTTTTTACTGTCGCAAATTTTATGTGCGCCAGGGATTGCCTTTTCTATAGTAAATTTTTCAAAAACTAATTTTATACTGTCGCAAATTTTATGTGCGCCAGGGATTGCCTTTTATATAGTAAATTATTCAAAAAATAATTTTATACTGTCACAAATTTTATGTGCGCCAGGGATTGCCTTTTCTATAGTAAATTATTCAAAAAATAATTTTATACTGTCGCAAATTTTAAATATCCCAGGGATTGCCTTTTCTATAGTAAATTATTCAAAAAATAATTTTCTACTGTCGCAAATATTAATTGCGCCAGGGATTGCCTTTTCTATAGTAAATTATTCAAAAAATAATTTTCAACTGTCACAAATTTTAATTACGCCAGGGATTGCCTTTTCTATAGTAAATTATTCAAAAACTAATTTTATACTGTCGCAAATTTTAATTACGCCAGGGATTGCCTTTTATATAGTAAATTATTCAAAAAATAATTTTTTACTGTCGCAAATTTTAATTGCGCCAGGGATTGCCTTTTCTATAGTAAATTATTCAAAAAATAATTTTCAACTGTCACAAATTTTAATTGCGCCAGGGATTGCCTTTTCTATAGTAAATTATTCAAAAACTAATTTTATACTGTCGCAAATTTTAAATATCCCAGGGATTGCCTTTTCTACAGTAAATTATTCAAAAACTAATTTTCTACTGTCGCAAATTTTAATTGCGCCAGGGATTGCCTTTTATATAGTAAATTATTCAAAAAATAATTTTATACTGTCGCAAATTTTAATTGCGCCAGGGATTGCCTTTTCTATAGTAAATTATTCAAAAAATAATTTTATACTGTCGCAAATTTTAATTGCGCCAGGGATTGCCTTTTCTATAGTAAATTATTCAAAAAATAATTTTATACTGTCGCAAATTTTAATTGCGCCAGGGATTGCCTTTTCTACAGTAAATTATTCAAAAAATAATTTTATACTGTCGCAAATTTTAATTGCGCCAGGGATTGCCTTTTCTATAGTAAATTATTCAAAAAATAATTTTATACTGTCGCAAATTTTAATTGCGCCAGGGATTGCCTTTTCTATAGTAAATTATTCAAAAAATAATTTTATACTGTCGCAAATTTTAATTGCGCCAGGGATTGCCTTTTCTACAGTAAATTATTCAAAAAATAATTTTATACTGTCGCAAATTTTAATTGCGCCAGGGATTGCCTTTTCTATAGTAAATTATTCAAAAACTAATTTTATACTGTCGCAAATTTTATGTGCGCCAGGGATTGCCTTTTCTATAGTAAATTATTCAAAAACTAATTTTCTACTGTCGCAAATTTTAATTGCGCCAGGGATTGCCTTTTATATAGTAAATTTTTCAAAAACTAATTTTATACTGTCGCAAATTTTATGTGCGCCAGGGATTGCCTTTTCTATAGTAAATTATTCAAAAACTAATTTTATACTGTCGCAAATTTTAATTGCGCCAGGGATTGCCTTTTATATAGTAAATTTTTCAAAAAATAATTTTCAACTGTCGCAAATTTTATGTGCGCCAGGGATTGCCTTTTCTATAGTAAATTATTCAAAAAATAATTTTATACTGTCGCAAATTTTAAATATCCCAGGGATTGCCTTTTCTATAGTAAATTATTCAAAAAATAATTTTATACTGTCGCAAATTTTATGTGCGCCAGGGATTGCCTTTTCTATAGTAAATTATTCAAAAAATAATTTTATACTGTCACAAATTTTAATTGCGCCAGGGATTGCCTTTTCTACAGTAAATTATTCAAAAACTAATTTTATACTGTCGCAAATTTTAAATGCGCCAGGGATTGCCTTTTCTATAGTAAATTATTCAAAAACTAATTTTATACTGTCGCAAATTTTAAATATCCCAGGGATTGCCTTTTCTATAGTAAATTATTCAAAAAATAATTTTATACTGTCGCAAATTTTAAATATCCCAGGGATTGCCTTTTCTATAGTAAATTATTCAAAAAATAATTTTCAACTGTCACAAATTTTAATTGCGCCAGGGATTGCCTTTTCTATAGTAAATTATTCAAAAAATAATTTTCAACTGTCACAAATTTTAATTGCGCCAGGGATTGCTTTTTCTATAGTAAATTATTCAAAAAATAATTTTCTACTGTCGCAAATTTTAATTGCGCCAGGGATTGACTTTTCTACAGTAAATTATTCAAAAAATAATTTTATACTGTCGCAAATTTTAATTGCGCCAGGGATTGCCTTTTCTATAGTAAATTATTCAAAAAATAATTTTATACTGTCGCAAATTTTAATTGCGCCAGGGATTGCCTTTTCTATAGTAAATTTTTCAAAAACTAATTTTATACTGTCGCAAATTTTAATTGCGCCAGGGATTGCCTTTTCTATAGTAAATTATTCAAAAAATAATTTTCTACTGTCGCAAATTTTAAATATCCCAGGGATTGCCTTTTATATAGTAAATTATTCAAAAAATAATTTTATACTGTCACAAATTTTATGTGCGCCAGGGATTGCCTTTTCTATAGTAAATTATTCAAAAAATAATTTTATACTGTCGCAAATTTTAAATATCCCAGGGATTGCCTTTTCTATAGTAAATTATTCAAAAAATAATTTTCTACTGTCGCAAATTTTAATTACGCCAGGGATTGCCTTTTATATAGTAAATTATTCAAAAAATAATTTTATACTGTCGCAAATTTTAATTACGCCAGGGATTGCCTTTTCTACAGTAAATTATTCAAAAAATAATTTTATACTGTCACAAATTTTAATTGCGCCAGGGATTGCCTTTTCTACAGTAAATTATTCAAAAAATAATTTTATACTGTCGCAAATTTTAATTACGCCAGGGATTGCCTTTTATATAGTAAATTTTTCAAAAACTAATTTTATACTGTCGCAAATTTTAATTGCGCCAGGGATTGCCTTTTCTACAGTAAATTATTCAAAAACTAATTTTCAACTGTCACAAATTTTAATTGCGCCAGGGATTGCCTTTTATATAGTAAATTTTTCAAAAACTAATTTTATACTGTCGCAAATTTTAATTGCGCCAGGGATTGCCTTTTCTATAGTAAATTATTCAAAAAATAATTTTATACTGTCGCAAATTTTAATTGCGCCAGGGATTGCCTTTTCTATAGTAAATTATTCAAAAAATAATTTTATACTGTCGCAAATTTTAATTGCGCCAGGGATTGCCTTTTATATAGTAAATTATTCAAAAACTAATTTTATACTGTCGCAAATTTTAATTGCGCCAGGGATTGCCTTTTCTATAGTAAATTTTTCAAAAACTAATTTTATACTGTCGCAAATTTTAAATATCCCAGGGATTGCCTTTTATATAGTAAATTTTTCAAAAACTAATTTTATACTGTCGCAAATTTTAATTGCGCCAGGGATTGCCTTTTCTATAGTAAATTATTCAAAAAATAATTTTATACTGTCGCAAATTTTAATTGCGCCAGGGATTGCCTTTTCTATAGTAAATTATTCAAAAAATAATTTTATACTGTCGCAAATTTTAATTGCGCCAGGGATTGCCTTTTATATAGTAAATTATTCAAAAACTAATTTTATACTGTCGCAAATTTTAAATATCCCAGGGATTGCCTTTTATATAGTAAATTTTTCAAAAACTAATTTTATACTGTCGCAAATTTTAAATATCCCAGGGATTGCCTTTTCTATAGTAAATTATTCAAAAACTAATTTTTTACTGTCGCAAATTTTAATTGCGCCAGGGATTGCCTTTTCTATAGTAAATTATTCAAAAAATAATTTTATACTGTCGCAAATTTTAATTGCGCCAGGGATTGCCTTTTCTATAGTAAATTATTCAAAAAATAATTTTATACTGTCGCAAATTTTATGTGCGCCAGGGATTGCCTTTTCTACAGTAAATTATTCAAAAAATAATTTTATACTGTCACAAATTTTAATTGCGCCAGGGATTGCCTTTTCTATAGTAAATTATTCAAAAACTAATTTTATACTGTCGCAAATTTTAATTGCGCCAGGGATTGCCTTTTCTATAGTAAATTATTCAAAAACTAATTTTCTACTGTCGCAAATTTTAAATATCCCAGGGATTGCCTTTTCTATAGTAAATTATTCAAAAACTAATTTTATACTGTCGCAAATTTTAATTACGCCAGGGATTGCCTTTTATATAGTAAATTTTTCAAAAACTAATTTTATACTGTCGCAAATTTTAATTGCGCCAGGGATTGCCTTTTCTATAGTAAATTATTCAAAAACTAATTTTCTACTGTCGCAAATTTTAATTACGCCAGGGATTGCCTTTTCTATAGTAAATTATTCAAAAACTAATTTTCTACTGTCGCAAATTTTAAATATCCCAGGGATTGCCTTTTATACAGTAAATTATTCAAAAACTAATTTTATACTGTCGCAAATTTTAATTGCGCCAGGGATTGCCTTTTCTACAGTAAATTATTCAAAAAATAAATTTTATACTGTCACAAATTTTATGTGCGCCAGGGATTGCTTTTCTATAGTAAATTATTCAAAAACTAATTTTATACTGTCGCAAATTTTAATTGCGCCAGGGATTGCCTTTTCTATAGTAAATTATTCAAAAAATAATTTTCAACTGTCACAAATTTTAATTGCGCCAGGGATTGCCTTTTATATAGTAAATTATTCAAAAACTAATTTTATACTGTCGCAAATTTTAATTACGCCAGGGATTGCCTTTTCTATAGTAAATTATTCAAAAACTAATTTTATACTGTCACAAATTTTAATTGCGCCAGGGATTGCCTTTTCTATAGTAAATTATTCAAAAAATAATTTTATACTGTCGCAAATTTTAATTGCGCCAGGGATTGCCTTTTATATAGTAAATTATTCAAAAACTAATTTTATACTGTCGCAAATTTTAAATATCCCAGGGATTGCCTTTTATATAGTAAATTTTTCAAAAACTAATTTTATACTGTCGCAAATTTTAATTGCGCCAGGGATTACCTTTTCTATAGTAAATTATTCAAAAAATAATTTTATACTGTCGCAAATTTTAATTGCGCCAGGGATAGCCTTTTCTACAGTAAATTATTCAAAAACTAATTTTCAACTGTCACAAATTTTAATTGCGCCAGGGATTGCCTTTTATATAGTAAATTTTTCAAAAACTAATTTTATGCTGTCGCAAATTTTAATTGCGCCAGGGATTGCCTTTTCTATAGTAAATTATTCAAAAACTAATTTTCTACTGTCGCAAATTTTAAATATCCCAGGGATTGCCTTTTATACAGTAAATTATTCAAAAAATAATTTTATACTGTCGCAAATTTTATGTGCGCCAGGGATTGCCTTTTCTACAGTAAATTATTCAAAAAATAATTTTATACTGTCACAAATTTTAATTGCGCCAGGGATTGCCTTTTCTATAGTAAATTATTCAAAAACTAATTTTATATTGTCGCAAATTTTAATTGCGCCAGGGATTGCCTTTTCTATAGTAAATTATTCCAAAAATAATTTTCAACTGTCACAAATTTTAATTGCGCCAGGGATTGCCTTTTCTACAGTAAATTATTCAAAAAATAATTTTATACTGTCGCAAATTTTAATTGCGCCAGGGATTGCCTTTTCTACAGTAAATTATTCAAAAAATAATTTTATACTGTCGCAAATTTTAATTGCGCCAGGGATTGCCTTTTCTACAGTAAATTATTCAAAAAATAATTTTCAACTGTCACAAATTTTATGTGCGCCAGGGATTGCCTTTTCTATAGTAAATTATTCAAAAAATAATTTTCAACTGTCACAAATTTTAAATATCCCAGGGATTGCCTTTTCTATAGTAAATTATTCAAAAAATAATTTTATACTGTCGCAAATTTTAAATATCCCAGGGATTGCCTTTTCTATAGTAAATTATTCAAAAAATAATTTTCTACTGTCGCAAATTTTAAATATCCCAGGGATTGCCTTTTCTATAGTAAATTATTCAAAAAATAATTTTCAACTGTCGCAAATTTTATGTGCGCCAGGGATTGCCTTTTCTATAGTAAATTATTCAAAAACTAATTTTATACTGTCGCAAATTTTATGTGCGCCAGGGATTGCCTTTTCTATAGTAAATTATTCAAAAAATAATTTTCAACTGTCACAAATTTTAATTGCGCCAGGGATTGCCTTTTCTATAGTAAATTATTCAAAAAATAATTTTATACTGTCGCAAATTTTAAATATCCCAGGGATTGCCTTTTCTATAGTAAATTATTCAAAAAATAATTTTCAACTGTCACAAATTTTAATTGCGCCAGGGATTGCCTTTTCTATAGTAAATTATTCAAAAAATAATTTTCAACTGTCGCAAATTTTAAATATCCCAGGGATTGCCTTTTCTATAGTAAATTATTCAAAAAATAATTTTATACTGTCGCAAATTTTAAATATCCCAGGGATTGCCTTTTCTATAGTAAATTATTCAAAAAATAATTTTCTACTGTCACAAATTTTAAATATCCCAGGGATTGCCTTTTCTACAGTAAATTATTCAAAAAATAATTTTCAACTGTCGCAAATTTTATGTGCGCCAGGGATTGCCTTTTCTATAGTAAATTATTCAAAAACTAATTTTATACTGTCGCAAATTTTATGTGCGCCAGGGATTGCCTTTTCTATAGTAAATTATTCAAAAAATAATTTTATACTGTCGCAAATTTTAATTGCGCCAGGGATTGCCTTTTATATAGTAAATTATTCAAAAAATAATTTTATACTGTCGAAAATTTTAAATATCCCAGGGATTGCCTTTTCTATAGTAAATTATTCAAAAAATAATTTTCAACTGTCACAAATTTTAAATATCCCAGGGATTGCCTTTTCTATAGTAAATTATTCAAAAAATAATTTTCAACTGTCGCAAATTTTATGTGCGCCAGGGATTGCCTTTTCTATAGTAAATTATTCAAAAACTAATTTTATACTGTCGCAAATTTTATGTGCGCCAGGGATTGCCTTTTCTATAGTAAATTATTCAAAAAATAATTTTCAACTGTCACAAATTTTAATTGCGCCAGGGATTGCCTTTTCTATAGTAAATTATTCAAAAAATAATTTTCAACTGTCGCAAATTTTAAATATCCCAGGGATTGCCTTTTCTATAGTAAATTTTTCAAAAACTAATTTTATACTGTCGCAAATTTTATGTGCGCCAGGGATTGCCTTTTCTATAGTAAATTATTCAAAAAATAATTTTCAACTGTCACAAATTTTAATTGCGCCAGGGATTGCCTTTTCTATAGTAAATTATTCAAAAAATAATTTTATACTGTCACAAATTTTAATTGCGCCAGGGATTGCCTTTTCTATAGTAAATTATTCAAAAACTAATTTTATACTGTCGCAAATTTTAATTGCGCCAGGGATTGCCTTTTCTATAGTAAATTATTCAAAAAATAATTTTCAACTGTCACAAATTTTAATTGCGCCAGGGATTGCCTTTTATATAGTAAATTATTCAAAAAATAATTTTATACTGTCGCAAATTTTAATTGCGCCAGGGATTGCCTTTTCTACAGTAAATTATTCAAAAAATAATTTTATACTGTCGCAAATTTTAATTGCGCCAGGGATTGCCTTTTCTACAGTAAATTATTCAAAAAATAATTTTCAACTGTCACAAATTTTATGTGCGCCAGGGATTGCCTTTTCTATAGTAAATTATTCAAAAAATAATTTTCAACTGTCACAAATTTTAATTGCGGCAGGGATTGCCTTTTCTATAGTAAATTATTCAAAAAATAATTTTCAACTGTCGCAAATTTTAAATATCCCAGGGATTGCCTTTTCTATAGTAAATTATTCAAAAAATAATTTTCAACTGTCACAAATTTTAATTGCGCCAGGGATTGCCTTTTCTATAGTAAATTATTCAAAAAATAATTTTCTACTGTCACAAATTTTAAATATCCCAGGGATTGCCTTTTCTACAGTAAATTATTCAAAAAATAATTTTCAACTGTCGCAAATTTTAATTGCGCCAGGGATTGCCTTTTCTATAGTAAATTATTCAAAAAATAATTTTATACTGTCGCAAATTTTAAATATCCCAGGGATTGCCTTTTCTATAGTAAATTATTCAAAAAATAATTTTCAACTGTCGCAAATTTTATGTGCGCCAGGGATTGCCTTTTCTATATTAAATTATTCAAAAACTAATTTTATACTGTCGCAAATTTTATGTGCGCCAGGGATTGCCTTTTCTACAGTAAATTATTCAAAAAATAATTTTCAACTGTCACAAATTTTATGTGCGCCAGGGATTGCCTTTTCTATAGTAAATTATTCAAAAAATAATTTTATACTGTCGCAAATTTTAAATAACCCAGGGATTGCCTTTTCTATAGTAAATTATTCAAAAAATAATTTTCTACTGTCGCAAATTTTAAATATCCCAGGGATTGCCTTTTCTATAGTAAATTATTCAAAAAATAATTTTCAACTGTCGCAAATTTTATGTGCGCCAGGGATTGCCTTTTCTATAGTAAATTATTCAAAAAATAATTTTCAACTGTCACAAATTTTAATTGCGCCAGGGATTGCCTTTTCTATTGTAAATTATTCAAAAAATAATTTTCAACTGTCACAAATTTTAATTGCGCCAGGGATTGCCTTTTCTATAGTAAATTATTCAAAAAATAATTTTATACTGTCGCAAATTTTAATTGCGCCAGGGATTGCCTTTTCTACAGTAAATTATTCAAAAAATAATTTTCAACTGTCACAAATTTTATGTGCGCCAGGGATTGCCTTTTCTATAGTAAATTATTCAAAAAATAATTTTCAACTGTCACAAATTTTAATTGCGCCAGGGATTGCCTTTTCTATAGTAAATTATTCAAAAAATAATTTTCAACTGTCGCAAATTTTAAATATCCCAGGGATTGCCTTTTCTATAGTAAATTATTCAAAAAATAATTTTCAACTGTCACAAATTTTAATTGCGCCAGGGATTGCCTTTTCTATAGTAAATTATTCAAAAAATAATTTTCTACTGTCACAAATTTTAAATATCCCAGGGATTGCCTTTTCTACAGTAAATTATTCAAAAAATAATTTTCAACTGTCACAAATTTTAATTGCGCCAGGGATTGCCTTTTCTATAGTAAATTATTCAAAAAATAATTTTCAACTGTCGCAAATTTTAAATATCCCAGGGATTGCCTTTTCTATAGTAAATTATTCAAAAAATAATTTTCAACTGTCACAAATTTTAATTGCGCCAGGGATTGCCTTTTATATAGTAAATTATTCAAAAAATAATTTTCTACTGTCACAAATTTTAAATATCCCAGGGATTGCCTTTTCTACAGTAAATTATTCAAAAAATAATTTTCAACTGTCGCAAATTTTAATTGCGCCAGGGATTGCCTTTTCTATAGTAAATTATTCAAAAAATAATTTTATACTGTCGCAAATTTTAAATATCCCAGGGATTGCCTTTTCTATAGTAAATTATTCAAAAAATAATTTTCAACTGTCGCAAATTTTAATTGCGCCAGGGATTGCCTTTTCTATAGTAAATTATTCAAAAACTAATTTTATACTGTCGCAAATTTTATGTGCGCCAGGGATTGCCTTTTCTACAGTAAATTATTCAAAAAATAATTTTCAACTGTCACAAATTTTATGTGCGCCAGGGATTGCCTTTTCTATAGTAAATTATTCAAAAAATAATTTTATACTGTCGCAAATTTTAAATATCCCAGGGATTGCCTTTTCTATAGTAAATTATTCAAAAAATAATTTTCTACTGTCGCAAATTTTAAATATCCCAGGGATTGCCTTTTCTATAGTAAATTATTCAAAAAATAATTTTCAACTGTCGCAAATTTTATGTGCGCCAGGGATTGCCTTTTCTATAGTAAATTATTCAAAAACTAATTTTATACTGTCGCAAATTTTATGTGCGCCAGGGATTGCCTTTTCTATAGTAAATTATTCAAAAAATAATTTTCAACTGTCACAAATTTTAATTGCGCCAGGGATTGCCTTTTCTATAGTAAATTATTCAAAAAATAATTTTATACTGTCGCAAATTTTAAATATCCCAGGGATTGCCTTTTCTATAGTAAATTATTCAAAAAATAATTTTCAACTGTCGCAAATTTTATGTGCGCCAGGGATTGCCTTTTCTATAGTAAATTATTCAAAAACTAATTTTATACTGTCGCAAATTTTATGTGCGCCAGGGATTGCCTTTTCTATAGTAAATTATTCAAAAAATAATTTTCAACTGTCACAAATTTTAATTGCGCCAGGGATTGCCTTTTCTATAGTAAATTATTCAAAAAATAATTTTATACTGTCGCAAATTTTAAATATCCCAGGGATTGCCTTTTCTATAGTAAATTATTCAAAAAATAATTTTCAACTGTCACAAATTTTAAATATCCCAGGGATTGCCTTTTCTATAGTAAATTATTCAAAAAATAATTTTATACTGTCGCAAATTTTAAATATCCCAGGGATTGCCTTTTCTATAGTAAATTATTCAAAAAATAATTTTCTACTGTCGCAAATTTTAAATATCCCAGGGATTGCCTTTTCTATAGTAAATTATTCAAAAAATAATTTTCAACTGTCGCAAATTTTATGTGCGCCAGGGATTGCCTTTTCTATAGTAAATTATTCAAAAAATAATTTTCAACTGTCACAAATTTTAAATATCCCAGGGATTGCCTTTTCTATAGTAAATTATTCAAAAAATAATTTTCAACTGTCACAAATTTTAATTGCGCCAGGGATTGCCTTTTCTATAGTAAATTATTCAAAAACTAATTTTATACTGTCGCAAATTTTATGTGCGCCAGGGATTGCCTTTTCTATAGTAAATTATTCAAAAACTAATTTTATACTGTCGCAAATTTTAAATATCCCAGGGATTGCCTTTTCTATAGTAAATTATTCAAAAAATAATTTTATACTGTCGCAAATTTTAAATATCCCAGGGATTGCCTTTTCTATAGTAAATTATTCAAAAAATAATTTTCAACTGTCACAAATTTTAATTGCGCCAGGGATTGCCTTTTCTATAGTAAATTATTCAAAAAATAATTTTCAACTGTCACAAATTTTAATTGCGCCAGGGATTGACTTTTCTATAGTAAATTATTCAAAAAATAATTTTCAACTGTCACAAATTTTAATTGCGCCAGGGATTGCCTTTTCTATAGTAAATTATTCAAAAAATAATTTTCAACTGTCGCAAATTTTATGTGCGCCAGGGATTGCCTTTTCTATAGTAAATTATTCAAAAACTAATTTTATACTGTCGCAAATTTTATGTGCGCCAGGGATTGCCTTTTCTATAGTAAATTATTCAAAAAATAATTTTATACTGTCGCAAATTTTAAATATCCCAGGGATTGCCTTTTCTATAGTAAATTATTCAAAAAATAATTTTCAACTGTCACAAATTTTAATTGCGCCAGGGATTGCCTTTTCTATAGTAAATTATTCAAAAACTAATTTTCAACTGTCACAAATTTTAATTGCGCCAGGGATTGCCTTTTCTATAGTAAATTATTCAAAAAATAATTTTCAACTGTCACAAATTTTAATTGCGCCAGGGATTGCCTTTTCTATAGTAAATTATTCAAAAACTAATTTTATACTGTCGCAAATTTTAAATATCCCAGGGATTGCCTTTTCTACAGTAAATTATTCAAAAACTAATTTTCTACTGTCGCAAATTTTAATTGCGCCAGGGATTGCCTTTTATATAGTAAATTATTCAAAAAATAATTTTATACTGTCGCAATTTTTAATTGCGCCAGGGATTGCCTTTTCTATAGTAAATTATTCAAAAAATAATTTTATACTGTCGCAAATTTTAATTGCGCCAGGGATTGCCTTTTCTATAGTAAATTATTCAAAAAATAATTTTCTACTGTCGCAAATTTTAATTGCGCCAGGGATTGCCTTTTCTATAGTAAATTATTCAAAAAATAATTTTCAACTGTCACAAATTTTAATTGCGCCAGGGATTGCCTTTTCTATAGTAAATTATTCAAAAAATAATTTTCTACTGTCGCAAATTTTAAATATCCCAGGGATTGCCTTTTCTATAGTAAATTATTCAAAAAATAATTTTCAACTGTCACAAATTTTAATTGCGCCAGGGATTGCCTTTTATATAGTAAATTTTTCAAAAAATAATTTTCAACTGTCGCAAATTTTATGTGCGCCAGGGATTGCCTTTTCTATAGTAAATTATTCAAAAAATAATTTTATACTGTCGCAAATTTTAAATATCCCAGGGATTGCCTTTTCTATAGTAAATTATTCAAAAAATAATTTTATACTGTCACAAATTTTAATTGCGCCAGGGATTGCCTTTTATATAGTAAATTTTTCAAAAACTAATTTTATACTGTCGCAAATTTTAATTGCGCCAGGGATTGCCTTTTCTACAGTAAATTATTCAAAAACTAATTTTATACTGTCGCAAATTTTATGTGCGCCAGGGATTGCCTTTTATATAGTAAATTATTCAAAAAATAATTTTATACTGTCGCAAATTTTAAATATCCCAGGGATTGCCTTTTCTACAGTAAATTATTCAAAAACTAATTTTATACTGTCGCAAATTTTAATTGCGCCAGGGATTGCCTTTTCTATAGTAAATTATTCAAAAAATAATTTTCAACTGTCACAAATTTTAATTGCGCCAGGGATTGCCTTTTCTATAGTAAATTATTCAAAAAATAATTTTCAACTGTCACAAATTTTAATTGCGCCAGGGATTGCCTTTTATATAGTAAATTATTCAAAAAATAATTTTCTACTGTCGCAAATTTTAATTGCGCCAGGGATTGACTTTTCTATAGTAAATAATTCAAAAACTAATTTTCAACTGTCACAAATTTTAATTGCGCCAGGGATTGCCTTTTCTATAGTAAATTATTCAAAAAATAATTTTCTACTGTCGCAAATTTTAAATATCCCAGGGATTGCCTTTTCTATAGTAAATTATTCAAAAAATAATTTTATACTGTCGCAAATTTTAATTACGCCAGGGATTGCCTTTTATATAGTAAATTTTTCAAAAACTAATTTTATACTGTCGCAAATTTTAATTGCGCCAGGGATTGCCTTTTCTACAGTAAATTTTTCAAAAACTAATTTTATACTGTCGCAAATTTTATGTGCGCCAGGGATTGCCTTTTCTATAGTAAATTATTCAAAAAATAATTTTCAACTGTCACAAATTTTATGTGCGCCAGGGATTGCCTTTTCTATAGTAAATTATTCAAAAAATAATTTTATACTGTCGCAAATTTTAAATATCCCAGGGATTGCCTTTTCTATAGTAAATTATTCAAAAACTAATTTTATACTGTCGCAAATTTTAATTGCGCCAGGGATTGCCTTTTCTATAGTAAATTATTCAAAAAATAATTTTATACTGTCGCAAATTTTAAATATCCCAGGGATTGCCTTTTCTATAGTAAATTATTCAAAAAATAATTTTATACTGTCGCAAATTTTAATTACGCCAGGGATTGCCTTTTATATAGTAAATTTTTCAAAAACTAATTTTATACTGTCGCAAATTTTAATTGCGCCAGGGATTGCCTTTTCTACAGTAAATTTTTCAAAAACTAATTTTATACTGTCGCAAATTTTATGTGCGCCAGGGATTGCCTTTTCTATAGTAAATTATTCAAAAAATAATTTTCAACTGTCACAAATTTTATGTGCGCCAGGGATTGCCTTTTCTATAGTAAATTATTCAAAAAATAATTTTATACTGTCACAAATTTTAATTGCGCCAGGGATTGCCTTTTCTATAGTAAATTATTCAAAAAATAATTTTATACTGTCGCAAATTTTAATTGCGCCAGGGATTGCCTTTTCTACAGTAAATTATTCAAAAACTAATTTTATACTGTCGCAAATTTTAATTACGCCAGGGATTGCCTTTTCTATAGTAAATTATTCAAAAAATAATTTTCAACTGTCACAAATTTTAAATATCCCAGGGATTGCCTTTTATATAGTAAATTATTCAAAAAATAATTTTATACTGTCGCAAATTTTAAATATCCCAGGGATTGCCTTTTCTACAGTAAATTATTCAAAAACTAATTTTATACTGTCGCAAATTTTAATTGCGCCAGGGATTGCCTTTTCTATAGTAAATTATTCAAAAAATAATTTTCAACTGTCACAAATTTTAATTGCGCCAGGGATTGCCTTTTCTATAGTAAATTATTCAAAAAATAATTTTCAACTGTCACAAATTTTAATTGCGCCAGGGATTGCCTTTTATATAGTAAATTATTCAAAAAATAATTTTCTACTGTCGCAAATTTTAATTGCGCCAGGGATTGACTTTTCTATAGTAAATTATTCAAAAACTAATTTTCAACTGTCACAAATTTTAATTGCGCCAGGGATTGCCTTTTCTATAGTAAATTATTCAAAAACTAATTTTATACTGTCGTAAATTTTATGTGCGCCAGGGATTGCCTTTTCTATAGTAAATTATTCAAAAAATAATTTTCAACTGTCACAAATTTTAATTGCGCCAGGGATTGCCTTTTCTATAGTAAATTATTCAAAAACTAATTTTATACTGTCGCAAATTTTAATTACGCCAGGGATTGCCTTTTCTATAGTAAATTATTCAAAAACTAATTTTATACTGTCGCAAATTTTAATTGCGCCAGGGATTGCCTTTTCTATAGTAAATTATTCAAAAAATAATTTTCAACTGTCACAAATTTTATGTGCGCCAGGGATTGACTTTTCTATAGTAAATTATTCAAAAACTAATTTTCAACTGTCACAAATTTTAATTGCGCCAGGGATTGCCTTTTCTATAGTAAATTATTCAAAAACTAATTTTATACTGTCGCAAATTTTATGTGCGCCAGGGATTGCCTTTTCTATAGTAAATTATTCAAAAAATAATTTTCAACTGTCACAAATTTTAATTGCGCCAGGGATTGCCTTTTCTATAGTAAATTATTCAAAAACTAATTTTATACTGTCGCAAATTTTAATTACGCCAGGGATTGCCTTTTCTATAGTAAATTATTCAAAAACTAATTTTATACTGTCGCAAATTTTAATTGCGCCAGGGATTGCCTTTTCTATAGTAAATTATTCAAAAAATAATTTTCAACTGTCACAAATTTTATGTGCGCCAGGGATTGCCTTTTCTATAGTAAATTATTCAAAAAATAATTTTATACTGTCGCAAATTTTAAATATCCCAGGGATTGCCTTTTCTATAGTAAATTATTCAAAAACTAATTTTCTACTGTCGCAAATTTTAAATATCCCAGGGATTGCCTTTTCTATAGTAAATTATTCAAAAACTAATTTTATACTGTCGCAAATTTTATGTGCGCCAGGGATTGCCTTTTCTACAGTAAATTATTCAAAAAATAATTTTATACTGTCGCAAATTTTAATTGCGCCAGGGATTGCCTTTTCTATAGTAAATTATTCAAAAAATAATTTTATACTGTCGCAAATTTTAATTGCGCCAGGGATTGCCTTTTCTATAGTAAATTATTCAAAAAATAATTTTATACTGTCGCAAATTTTAATTGCGCCAGGGATTGCCTTTTCTACAGTAAATTATTCAAAAACTAATTTTATACTGTCGCAAATTTTATGTGCGCCAGGGATTGCCTTTTATATAGTAAATTATTCAAAAACTAATTTTATACTGTCGCAAATTTTATGTGCGGCAGGGATTGCCTTTTCTATAGTAAATTATTCAAAAAATAATTTTATACTGTCGCAAATTTTATGTGCGCCAGGGATTGCCTTTTCTATAGTAAATTATTCAAAAAATAATTTTATACTGTCGCAAATTTTATGTGCGCCAGGGATTGCCTTTTCTATAGTAAATTATTCAAAAAATAATTTTCAACTGTCGCAAATTTTAAATATCCCAGGGATTGCCTTTTCTATAGTAAATTATTCAAAAAATAATTTTATACTGTCGCAAATTTTAAATATCCCAAGGATTGCCTTTTCTATAGTAAATTATTCAAAAACTAATTTTATACTGTCGCAAATTTTAATTACGCCAGGGATTGCCTTTTATATAGTAAATTTTTCAAAAACTAATTTTATACTGTCACAAATTTTATGTGCGCCAGGGATTGCCTTTTATATAGTAAATTTTTCAAAAACTAATTTTATACTGTCACAAATTTTATGTGCGCCAGGGATTGCCTTTTCTATAGTAAATTATTCAAAAAATAATTTTCAACTGTCACAAATTTTAATTGCGCCAGGGATTGCCTTTTCTATAGTAAATTATTCAAAAACTAATTTTATACTGTCGCAAATTTTATGTGCGCCAGGGATTGCCTTTTCTATAGTAAATTATTCAAAAAATAATTTTATACTGTCGCAAATTTTAAATATCCCAGGGATTGCCTTTTCTATAGTAAATTTTTCAAAAACTAATTTTATACTGTCGCAAATTTTATGTGCGCCAGGGATTGCCTTTTCTATAGTAAATTATTCAAAAAATAATTTTATACTGTCGCAAATTTTAAATATCCCAGGGATTGCCTTTTCTATAGTAAATTATTCAAAAACTAATTTTATACTGTCGCAAATTTTAATTACGCCAGGGATTGCCTTTTATATAGTAAATTTTTCAAAAACTAATTTTATACTGTCACAAATTTTATGTGCGCCAGGGATTGCCTTTTCTATAGTAAATTATTCAAAAAATAATTTTATACTGTCGCAAATTTTATGTGCGCCAGGGATTGCCTTTTCTATAGTAAATTATTCAAAAAATAATTTTATACTGTCGCAAATTTTATGTGCGCCAGGGATTGCCTTTTCTATAGTAAATTATTCAAAAAATAATTTTCAACTGTCACAAATTTTAATTGCGCCAGGGATTGCCTTTTCTACAGTAAATTATTCAAAAACTAATTTTATACTGTCGCAAATTTTATGTGCGCCAGGGATTGCCTTTTATATAGTAAATTATTCAAAAACTAATTTTATACTGTCGCAAATTTTATGTGCGCCAGGGATTGCCTTTTCTATAGTAAATTATTCAAAAAATAATTTTCAACTGTCGCAAATTTTATGTGCGCCAGGGATTGCCTTTTCTATAGTAAATTATTCAAAAACTAATTTTATACTGTCGCAAATTTTATGTGCGCCAGGGATTGCCTTTTCTATAGTAAATTATTCAAAAACTAATTTTCTACTGTCGCAAATTTTAAATATCCCAGGGATTGCCTTTTCTATAGTAAATTATTCAAAAACTAATTTTATACTGTCGCAAATTTTAATTGCGCCAGGGATTGCCTTTTCTATAGTAAATTATTCAAAAAATAATTTTCAACTGTCACAAATTTTAATTACGCCAGGGATTGCCTTTTCTATAGTAAATTATTCAAAAACTAATTTTATACTGTCGCAAATTTTAATTACGCCAGGGATTGCCTTTTCTATAGTAAATTATTCAAAAAATAATTTTCAACTGTCACAAATTTTAATTGCGCCAGGGATTGCCTTTTCTACAGTAAATTATTCAAAAAATAATTTTATACTGTCGCAAATTTTAATTACGCCAGGGATTGCCTTTTATATAGTAAATTTTTCAAAAACTAATTTTATACTGTCGCAAATTTTAATTGCGCCAGGGATTGCCTTTTCTACAGTAAATTATTCAAAAACTAATTTTCAACTGTCACAAATTTTAATTGCGCCAGGGATTGCCTTTTCTATAGTAAATTATTCAAAAAATAATTTTATACTGTCGCAAATTTTAAATATCCCAGGGATTGCCTTTTCTACAGTAAATTATTCAAAAACTAATTTTATACTGTCGCAAATTTTAATTACGCCAGGGATTGCCTTTTCTACAGTAAATTATTCAAAAAATAATTTTCTACTGTCGCAAATTTTAATTGCGCCAGGGATTGCCTTTTCTACAGTAAATTTTTCAAAAACTAATTTTATACTGTCGCAAATTTTATGTGCGCCAGGGATTGCCTTTTCTATAGTAAATTATTCAAAAACTAATTTTATACTGTCGCAAATTTTAAATATCCCAGGGATTGCCTTTTCTATAGTAAATTATTCAAAAAATAATTTTATACTGTCGCAAATTTTAATTGCGCCAGGGATTGCCTTTTCTATAGTAAATTATTCAAAAACTAATTTTATACTGTCACAAATTTTAATTGCGCCAGGGATTGCCTTTTCTATAGTAAATTATTCGAAAACTAATTTTATACTGTCGCAAATTTTAATTGCGCCAGGGATTGCCTTTTCTATAGTAAATTATTCAAAAAATAATTTTCAACTGTCACAAATTTTAATTGCGCCAGGGATTGCCTTTTCTATAGTAAATTATTCAAAAAATAATTTTCAACTGTCGCAAATTTTAAATATCCCAGGGATTGCCTTTTCTACAGTAAATTATTCAAAAAATAATTTTATACTGTCGCAAATTTTAATTGCGCCAGGGATTGCCTTTTCTATAGTAAATTATTCAAAAAATAATTTTATACTGTCGCAAATTTTATGTGCGCCAGGGATTGCCTTTTCTATAGTAAATTATTCAAAAAAATAATTTTATACTGTCGCAAATTTTATGTGCGCCAGGGATTGCCTTTTCTATAGTAAATTATTCAAAAAATAATTTTCAACTGTCACAAATTTTAAATATCCCAGGGATTGCCTTTTCTATAGTAAATTATTCAAAAAATAATTTTCAACTGTCACAAATTTTAATTGCGCCAGGGATTGCCTTTTCTATAGTAAATTATTCAAAAAATAATTTTCAACTGTCACAAATTTTAATTGCGCCAGGGATTGCCTTTTCTATAGTAAATTATTCAAAAACTAATTTTATACTGTCGCAAATTTTAAATATCCCAGGGATTGCCTTTTCTATAGTAAATTATTCAAAAACTAATTTTCTACTGTCGCAAATTTTAATTGCGCCAGGGATTGCCTTTTCTATAGTAAATTATTCAAAAAATAATTTTATACTGTCGCAAATTTTAAATATCCCAGGGATTGCCTTTTCTACAGTAAATTATTCAAAAACTAATTTTATACTGTCGCAAATTTTAATTGCGCCAGGGATTGCCTTTTCTATAGTAAATTTTTCAAAAACTAATTTTATACTGTCGCAAATTTTATGTGCGCCAGGGATTGCCTTTTATATAGTAAATTATTCAAAAACTAATTTTATACTGTCGCAAATTTTATGTGCGCCAGGGATTGCCTTTTCTATAGTAAATTATTCAAAAACTAATTTTATACTGTCGCAAATTTTAATTGCGCCAGGGATTGCCTTTTCTATAGTAAATTATTCAAAAAATAATTTTCAACTGTCACAAATTTTAATTGCGCCAGGGATTGCCTTTTCTATAGTAAATTATTCAAAAAATAATTTTCAACTGTCACAAATTTTAATTGCGCCAGGGATTGCCTTTTCTATAGTAAATTATTCAAAAACTAATTTTATACTGTCGCAAATTTTAATTACGCCAGGGATTGCCTTTTCTATAGTAAATTATTCAAAAACTAATTTTATACTGTCGCAAATTTTATGTGCGCCAGGGATTGCCTTTTCTACAGTAAATTATTCAAAAAATAATTTTATACTGTCGCAAATTTTAAATATCCCAGGGATTGCCTTTTCTATAGTAAATTATTCAAAAAATAATTTTATACTGTCGCAAATTTTAAATATCCCAGGGATTGCCTTTTCTATAGTAAATTATTCAAAAACTAATTTTCTACTGTCGCAAATTTTAAATATCCCAGGGATTGCCTTTTCTATAGTAAATTATTCAAAAACTAATTTTATACTGTCGCAAATTTTAATTGCGCCAGGGATTGCCTTTTCTATAGTAAATTATTCAAAAAATAATTTTCAACTGTCACAAATTTTAATTACGCCAGGGATTGCCTTTTCTATAGTAAATTATTCAAAAACTAATTTTATACTGTCGCAAATTTTAATTACGCCAGGGATTGCCTTTTCTATAGTAAATTATTCAAAAAATAATTTTATACTGTCGCAAATTTTAAATATCCCAGGGATTGCCTTTTGTATAGTAAATTATTCAAAAAATAATTTTCAACTGTCGCAAATTTTAAATATCCCAGGGATTGCCTTTTCTACAGTAAATTATTCAAAAAATAATTTTATACTGTCGCAAATTTTAAATATCCCAGGGATTGCCTTTTCTATAGTAAATTATTCAAAAAATAATTTTCAACTGTCGCAAATTTTATGTGCGCCAGGGATTGCCTTTTCTATAGTAAATTATTCAAAAACTAATTTTATACTGTCGCAAATTTTATGTGCGCCAGGGATTGCCTTTTCTATAGTAAATTATTCAAAAAATAATTTTCAACTGTCACAAATTTTAATTGCGCCAGGGATTGCCTTTTCTATAGTAAATTATTCAAAATCTAATTTTATACTGTCGCAAATTTTAAATATCCCAGGGATTGCCTTTTCTATAGTAAATTATTCAAAAACTAATTTTCTACTGTCGCAAATTTTAATTGCGCCAGGGATTGCCTTTTCTATAGTAAATTATTCAAAAAATAATTTTATACTGTCGCAAATTTTAAATATCCCAGGGATTGCCTTTTCTACAGTAAATTATTCAAAAACTAATTTTATACTGTCGCAAATTTTAATTGCGCCAGGGATTGCCTTTTCTATAGTAAATTTTTCAAAAACTAATTTTATACTGTCGCAAATTTTATGTGCGCCAGGGATTGCCTTTTATATAGTAAATTATTCAAAAACTAATTTTATACTGTCGCAAATTTTATGTGCGCCAGGGATTGCCTTTTCTATAGTAAATTATTCAAAAAATAATTTTCAACTGTCGCAAATTTTAAATATCCCAGGGATTGCCTTTTCTACAGTAAATTATTCAAAAACTAATTTTATACTGTCGCAAATTTTAATTGCGCCAGGGATTGCCTTTTCTATAGTAAATTATTCAAAAAATAATTTTATACTGTCGCAAATTTTAAATATCCCAGGGATTGCCTTTTCTATAGTAAATTATTCAAAAAATAATTTTCTACTGTCGCAAATTTTAAATATCCCAGGGATTGCCTTTTCTATAGTAAATTATTCAAAAAATAATTTTATACTGTCGCAAATTTTAAATATCCCAGGGATTGCCTTTTCTACAGTAAATTATTCAAAAACTAATTTTATACTGTCGCAAATTTTAATTGCGCCAGGGATTGCCTTTTCTATAGTAAATTTTTCAAAAACTAATTTTATACTGTCGCAAATTTTATGTGCGCCAGGGATTGCCTTTTATATAGTAAATTATTCAAAAACTAATTTTATACTGTCGCAAATTTTATGTGCGCCAGGGATTGCCTTTTCTATAGTAAATTATTCAAAAAATAATTTTCAACTGTCGCAAATTTTAAATATCCCAGGGATTGCCTTTTCTACAGTAAATTATTCAAAAACTAATTTTATACTGTCGCAAATTTTAATTGCGCCAGGGATTGCCTTTTCTACAGTAAATTATTCAAAAAATAATTTTCAACTGTCGCAAATTTTAAATATCCCAGGGATTGCCTTTTCTACAGTAAATTATTCAAAAACTAATTTTATACTGTCGCAAATTTTAATTGCGCCAGGGATTGCCTTTTCTATAGTAAATTATTCAAAAACTAATTTTATACTGTCGCAAATTTTAAATATCCCAGGGATTGCCTTTTATATAGTAAATTTTTCAAAAACTAATTTTATACTGTCGCAAATTTTAATTGCGCCAGGGATTGCCTTTTCTATAGTAAATTATTCAAAAAATAATTTTATACTGTCGCAAATTTTAAATATCCCAGGGATTGCCTTTTCTATAGTAAATTATTCAAAAAATAATTTTCAACTGTCACAAATTTTAATTGCGCCAGGGATTGCCTTTTCTACAGTAAATTATTCAAAAACTAATTTTCAACTGTCACAAATT